>LKNJ01001904.1:0-61409 GCA_002120245.1 Maccullochella peelii
TACTGTATGGTAAAATACAGAAACATTTTTTGGCAGAAATAAAGGAAATGTACTTTTAGACAGAGAGAGAGAGAACTTTCACATATAACCTCAGGCTCAGAGCCATTAAAGGAACATTTTGAAGCTAATTATGTAGACGTCTCCACTGGTAGTCTATATAATACATCAAATCTATAACCACTTAAGTACTATTACCATTCTTTGGAAAGAAACAGATGAAAATAACTGTAGGTCTTTTGCTTTCAAAAATCAATAAGCAAAATCAAAAAGCATGTGTTCTATTGTTCCAGTTCACATGGGGCTCTCATACTCTCTTTTTCGACATTACATCTAACAGGGGTGACCCAAAAGGATAACAATTCCTAACTTTCTACTCACAATAATTTGTTGAGTACTTATCATTTAGGAACTAGTGAGTGAATGAGGGAGAGATTTCAGACACGGTAATAGCATTAGCTTACACAAATCAGCTGCCCTCTTCCTGTTGGCAGAGGTTGTTTCTTTATCTTTGAAAAATGGGGTTTCAAGTCCTGCACAGTCGCACACACCAGAAGTTCCTCTGGCGTCGGCAACAGTATCCAACAAAAACTAACAGTCCACGGTGAAACTCCCTGCAGCACAGTGACTCAGTTTTGGTTGGCATGGCGGGCAATGAAAGTATCCTGACTAGCAGGACTGCTGCTGTAGTGGCTGCTAGCCAGGCAGCCGCACAATGAGCCTCTGCCTCTGTCTAAGCTACGTTAACTCAGTGCTGCTTTGACTTTAATAACATAAAAAGTGGAGCAATCTCTCCTGTTGACTGGGCATGTTTATTGGCAAGTTGATTAGAAATGTAGTTCTTAGCTCTGATAGCAGGCTGAGCTGTAGTGACACCTCCAGGCTGAGAGAAGGAAATAAAACTAATCTACCTGTAGTTCTTCCAACATCATGCCTGAAGACGTCAGTGGATGCAAAAGTAAACCTGATCCAAGTATTGCATATGTTATATACATTCCTCCCTATGATAAATATGGAAATTAGTACAGATAAAAGTCAAGCGTTCCTCATGGTCTGTTCTAGCTTTATTAATAGTTATGAATGGTTTGGGGAAATCTATTTTATTAGCTTGCTGCTGCAATCATTAGACTTGCTTTAGGAGTACACAATCCAGCTTTTAGAACATAAAAGCAGATCTACATGTTTCACTTTCCAAGCAGCAAGAGCAACAGCATGACAGCAATTAAGACTAAGAAGACTTTGCTGACTGACCTTCCATTGCATGCAATGCACGTTTGAACACATTTATGTTCACGTAAAGATGTAACAGCAGCACATAATTGCTACGCAATACTTGTCATGTGTCCAATACCACCATTTAGCCCCAGCTGAGGATGCAGATAGATGCACCTTTCCCAAATATGGCGACGGCCTATAACTGCAGACACAGAGCGGCATCTTGCAAGTGCCTCAGCCTTTTTCTTTGACATCCTTTGACATCCACCTGGCAAATATAAGCAGTCTGCAAGAAAATATCAACAAGGAGCTGGTTTCATGGTTGGCATCTTGTGACCTTGCTTGCATAGTGACATTGACAAGGTTTTCCCTTCTGAAAACTAGAATCAGGGCCTACAGGTGGAAGCTGGGGTTGAGGGGAGGTTGATTTAAATACTAAATGATAGCGCTGATGATTGCTACGATGATTACGGTGAAGCAGGAGCAGTACTAGTGAAGCAAAACGTGAGCTTCCACAGCATCAACATCTTTAAAGAACAGCTAATTGCAAAGGGTGTGCTGGTTGTGATGAAGAGAGTGGTGTTGAGAGGTCACTAAGGTCGCACTAGTCTGGCCAAGCCCCAAAACCAGCAATCTGTATTTGCATTTTCTGCTGGCCAGAAGTCCTTATTTTCCACAGTTTGCTTGTCTTTCCTCTAAGAGTTTAGGTGCTGTGAGTGTTAAATCCAGACCACTTATATATCAAGTAATCTAAACACACCTTCACATAAACAGAAATAATGTCTAATATACCCTCTACCATCATTTACTGTAAACATAGTTTGATTGCAAAACCTACTGTGGTTTTAAAGCTGTAAATTAACATTTTAGCGGCTGAAAGAAAGAGAGATTATGAACTAATCTTTAACAATTCTCTAATGTGTTCATTATAAAGAAACCATCACTTCATTTGCAGCAGGACTGTCAAATCTCTCATCTGCTAATAAGAGCTTTGGAGCTGATGGCCAAACAGAGATGACAGGCTCTTTGTGTCTCTAAACTGCCTCCCAAACAAATCCGACCGACTCTCCATGAAATCCATTCATGGAGCCATTAACGTAATTGTGTCGCATGACATGTATGAAATCAACAACAATGCTGCGCTGCCTTAGCCTATTTAGAAAGTGATGGACTGACAAACTGATTGGCGAAGAGGACGGAGAGACGGGAATGGGAGGAAGAGAAGACAGCTGCGGTGACAGAGGTTTATGTGAAATGAAGACAGGTGGGTTATAAAAAGATAAAGGAAGGTTCTACAGTGCTTCTTTGATGAAGACAGGAGTTCTATAACAATGTAAGAAAGAAATGTGTAATTTGTTTTAACAAGACTAAGAGTCTACAACGACACCAGCAGTTAGTGGCTCTGTGAAGCTGTGTAGGGTTAGTGGTGCTTTGAGGTAAATCGAACTTTAGCATGTCAATAAGGTAAAATGATTAATTTAATAGTTTTGAATCAGCACCTTCAGTATTTGGATCAAGTAGCTCGTGAAAATTAATTTTGTAGTCTACAGCTGTCATTTCAGTGTGTCAGACACATATTTAATGATTTAGGTAACTATAAGTATTGGAGCAGACTCTGTATGGGCAGATTCCTGTTAAAGGATCAGATCGGGGCCCAAAAAAACCTTGATCAGTACACCCGTACTTGAGATACCAAGACAGACCGATGTTGCCATCCATAGAGCCATACCGCTAGCTTGGCTAAAAATGTCAGAGAACCAAACTAAGTGTGGTTTTTAGAATTTTCTTCTAATAGTGTGGATTTTAGGGAATAATGGGGGACCATTTGAGCATCATTGTATAAGGAACCATTTTCTTAAAGGGTTTTCGTGGCACCAAACAAGGCTTGGCAAACCAATTCTCTGATATGAGGTGAGCATTTTGTAAAGGATAGTTAGCTAAAAATAGAGCCGGCAATAGAACCCACAAACTAAAACTAACAAACAGCCACTGAGGAAACGTGTGTGTGTGTTTATGTGTGTGTGCGTCAGGATGTTTTCTTGCACTCACAGTCATGGACATTCTGAAACTCATGGACACGCAAGGTACATAAATCTAAAAAGTACAAAAATAAGAAAACCAGCCAACCCAACAGCTGAGCAGCCAAAGACGCATCCGCTCTAAAATGACGCAAGGTCAAAACTGTAGCGCAACATCTCATGTCCTTGTCACGTCTGTGTCATGGGTTAGAGCTCTGACAGCAGCGCAACGGTGTTGCGCCTCTGTTAATGATAACCCAACTCTCTCCCAGGGTTAAAGTCATTTACTAGACCTGCTCTCCTGCCTCATTCCACAGCCGCTATCCCTCAATGGCACATAACCCAGAGTAGCAGAGACAGGTCATATTTATCACACTACGCCAATGGTAAATGACTCAGGCCAGAACACTCTCTCACATATACATACACACTTCCAGTACACGATCAGTGAATGCAGGAGTAGTACTTGTAAAATGTAAAACACTGGAATGGCTGACACTGTGTGCAGCCTTTTTTGCTGGAGTTTTTTTCTTTAATACTATTGCAATAATCTGAGCCTGTGAAAAAGCTGCTAGTTTTATTGCTGAAAGACTAGTGGCACCATGCACTAGAAGCATACTTATGGTTCACTGCTAACAAAATATGTTGGTTGTAAGCAACACCCCCCCCCCCAATCAAGTACAGAAGTATTTTATGTTATTTATTTCTATCTGTCTTTACAAAACTGTACTTTACATCCATCAGTTAGTTATTAGCCATGGTATCTCTTACTTAATGACCTGTTCTTTTGATTTTTTTTTTGCTGTCTTACAGTCAGATGAAATTAATTTAATTTTGATATCAATTTAATCTCTTTGCATCCACTATAGACGGTTCAGGTATGTGTTTAGTCTATCTAAGCACAAAGACTGGAAGAAGGGGGGAAATGCTTATCCTAGCTCTTTCAAAGGTAAAAACAATATTATAACTTTAATAACATTTATAATGGCTCTGTTCTAATTTCATCTGTCATTAACCCGTGCCAGTGAGCCAGTGGCATGGGTACACCTTAATTGAATGCAGCCAATATTAATGTTATTTTAGCATACACATGTCTGACGTGTCAGAAATTGACTAGCTTGCTTGTGTTTTTATGCTAAACTAGGCTAAACACAGTGATACCAATCTTCTCAAATGACTGTGGTTAAGATGGTAAACAAACATATTCTCCCAAACTGTCAAAGTGTTCGTTTAACTTACAGTAATTTTACTTTTACTTGAGATAAACACAAAATTACATTACTTACCTTTTAGTTGGATATTTTGGCATGCCACCAGTCCCCAGTGTAATATGACGTCTGCTTCTTCTACCGGGACACAAACAGGAATAAATACAAACATGTTTAACTCATCTGAAGAGAATATTTTCTGCTTAAAATGGATGTAAACTAATAGTCATAAGACTTGCTGAAATATTTATTGCTGAACTCATCCAAGTCAATGTCTATGCTGCAAACACTAACCTTACATTTTTAGCCGCGGCGTTTCTCCAGGGATGGCAATGTTGCTGTCATTTGGGTCACCAGTTTTGTCCAAACTGAAATATCTCAAAATCTATTGGATGGACTGCAATGACATTTTGTACAAACATGCTAGCATGCTGACGTTAGTATTTAAGGGGTCCAAAACCGATAATCCAACATTCACACCGACTTCACGTCGTGATTGGCCAGCTGTGCGGAGGTGAGAAAGGAACCAGGTTTTGAGCTTCTCTGTCTAGCTCTCTTTTGTCATTCTTGACACAACTAATTCTGTCTCTTTCCGTGTGTACAACCGAGTGCAACACTATGAACGTCTGAAAATGTTCGCCTTTACCCCCTTATCTAAACAATATTCCGACCCCCCTTCTATGACGGTCAGCTTTTCACCCTGAGTGGGGCCATGTAGAACAACTAAAAACACTTGATTTCCGAAGCAGTTGGACAACACATTGTAAGAACTAGTTCTGATCAAGTATATCCCGGCCCTTAGCTCTCAGTACGGCCTCACAGCGCTGCTAACATGGCTGTAGACTCTTAGTCTTGTTTGAACATATTTCTCTCTTTTTGACTCGACCTCATTTGCTCATTATTTGTGCGAGTTGAACACAAATCTGCGCAGTGATTTGGCCATTTCTTTCTTTCTTTTCTCTTTTATCAGATTTATTTGCCAGGGACCATGTACAAAAACATTCATCTCAAGCAGAGAAGAGATGCTTTTTATCAAATTTGCCTACAGCTACTTGCCATCTGCGCAAGGAAGTATGGACTTTGAGATCCTTGGCGTTTTTTGGGTTTTTTTGTTGTTTGTTTGTTGTTGTTACTCAATATCAGAGAATTTTCCAACTTATGCCTATTCCTTACTATTGTTTATTTCTTCATCAATAATTCTATTCCTGCTGTTATCAGAGTATTATTACATCCAACCACACTGGGTTCACAAAAAACACACTGGGTTCTGATTCACCAGTGTTTCAACTGGACAAATCATGGCCTGTCCCTTAATCATCTAATACAGACACCGATGTTTCTAAAAGCCAGTATGTTACTGTGCGTTTGCTCTCACTCTCTTTCACACACATTACACTGCATCCACGCGCCCTGTCACTCTCTTCCCATGAGGCTGCGTTACAGTCCTATATGGCAGTGTTAACTGTAGCCATATGGCACTGCTTCGAAGAGTGGCTGTGGGTGTCAGTCACAAACCAGCCGTTGGGGACGGGCCCACAGGCCACTGACAGATGACAGTAACCCGCCATTAAATCCCATTGACAGAGACAGAAAGAGAGAAAGAGAGAGAGAGAGGTGGTAGCAGAATGAATCCTTAATGTTCTAGGGAAAATATGGAGAAATGTGTGCATTGTGGTGAGTAAAAAGACAAGACAAGTGTGTTACGTATGTGTTTATAGATAAAGTAAATAAGAGTTCCTTATGGTTTCTTTGGTTTGGGTAATGGGATATGTACTTTCTCACAGACAGACAAATTATTCTGTAAATGTGTGTCATCACAGCTCCTTACGGTCCACCCTTAGGACAGCAGAGAAACAAAAGCAGCCACATTTTCCTTGTCAGAGGCCAAGCGTGCCTTATTGACATCTTCTGCATTTTCCTCCCTCCTGTCACCCCGCTTCCCCCCACCGAGCTGCATCTCCCAGCCTTATTTAACATCAGAAAGGACCCGGCGTCTTCACTGCGTTACTTTAAGTCTCACGAGTCCTCCTCAGTCACTTACCAAACACTTAATCACGTTTTGGGATGTCGACCCTCTCCACCAATATTACTAATCCTCCCCAAGCCACACAGCTTTTGTCTTCTGCTAAGACTGAGGCTTAAAGGGGCTTAGAGCCTTCCTGAGAGGCAGAGGCCAGGTCTCTTGGAGTCAGACTGAGCTCCCGTGAGTAGTAAAATGTTCAGGGGATTCCCAATTACCGCAGCATTATGAACTGGGGCATGGAATTGGCTTTATTTAGGAAGATACCCGGCAGCATGTGTGTGTACAAGTGGGGCTGCACATAGATATTCACATATCAGCATGAACCTGTAAATGCAGCATGTGTGTAAGAGGAGAGCAGTGTGTAGCAGCCAACATCATGCAGAGGGTAATCAGTCTTAATTGGTTCGGTCTGATTATTATTAATTATTATTTCCTCTAAAGCCTTTATTCAGCCAGCCTCTGGATACACAGTCAGGAAACAGCTCCTAATTACTAATGTATGATGACAAAACGCCAGGGTCAGCGAGGGTGTGTGTGTGTGGGTGTGTGTGAGAGTGTGAGAGAGGGGAAAAGAAACAAAGAAAGAGGGAAGAAATTGGCTGATTTTCAGTTCAACTGTCTTCCCAAATGTCAGTGAATCGAGATTCGAGCAACCCAAAATCTATGAAATCGGGCGCTCTGATCTGCTGCATTCCTTACCTCACCTCTTCTGACCTAATCCTAATTTATGACTAAATATCATTTATTTTGTGAAAACCACAAAAAAAGAGAATAAAAGAATGAAATGTTTGAAATCTGGCTTTTAGATGTTATAAACTGACTGTAATGACTCTCGCTAGGGAAACTGGCTTGCTACAGCAAAAAAACAGAAAACAGTAAAATGAAAATAATGCAGAAAAGTTTGGAATTTGGAACACTTTACAGTAGTTTCAAATACTATAACTTTGTCAATCAAAACTGAGGACTTGAACTATTATAATATACTTTCCTTATTACCTGTTTATTTTTCTCCTGTATTCCCCAGTAGACTGAAGACGTACTGTTCTCTGTTACAGTGACAGAACCGATTGCCCAACTCCATTTGGAAGTTAATTATTGGCAAGGTAGCACATCATTTAAGGCCTTCTATCAATCATTGGGATTGGCACTTTAAGTTGACACAGATGCAATGTACTTCTTATCTAAAGGAAAAACTTTTTGAGTTTCATTCATATCATCATGCTCCAACAAAATAAATTGACAATAAAAACTGACAATCTATTTAATGGTTTATCATTACTAACACGTCTTACCCTGTGTCATAAAACATGCCCTTTGTTACGTAAATGTGATGGCAATTTAACATGTCAGTCTCATGTCTGAATAAGTTACATTTACATTAAAGCCACAATTTATAATTCTCATCTCTTCTAACTGCATCAAATTGTGAATATCCAGCTTTACATACAGCATGGGAGCAAATCGGAACTAATGAGAGTCCCTGCTTAACATCCTGTCCTTCTATGCTTGTCTATTGTCAGATATTATAAAATAGGCAGCAGAATTACCTACCTAATAAATGATGAAACTGATAAAAAAAAAATGTATTAAGGAGTCCGATTCAGTGTAAAAACAAAAAAGCTCACAATGGTCATTAATTAAGGCTTCATAGAAAATCAGTTTAAAATCCATCTGTGTTGCACTTTGCTAAAGAAAACACTTCTCTTCCTTCATATCAGAACCACCACCACCCCCCACCCATCATACCAAAGCTGACAACAGAGCCGCCACAGTTCAATCCTCATTCACAGGGGGGCCGGTGCTCTTTCAGGTACACCCACGGGTAGCTTAGGGACACCCTGCTGCTCTGTCATTAAACCCCCCCCTACCACATACACACACTCTTTTCAACCCACTGAAAGAGGTTCCAGGCAGTTGACTGGACAGGCCTGCTGGGGTGCAGGAATAGTAGGAGGAAGGGGGATGTTGATTGAGGTTGTGCGTGGTTGTATGTTCCCACCCAAGTCCCCTGCAGCTAAAAGTACATAGGCTAATTCTCTGTCAGCAGTCCCCCCTATGCACACATTTGTACACAAAGAGCCACATGAACACAGACACAAACACACACACATTTGTGTCTTACCCTAAAGGTATCCTTACATCCCCTGGAAGATGGGTGTTAAACTGCCCATTGATTTGATCTTGCTTTTCCTTCTCCTTCACTGCACATCTTAATTTAGCTGCTCTGTTTGTGTGTGTGTGTGTGTGTGTGTGTGTGTGTGTGTGTGTGTGCATTCCTTTCATTCAGAGAGATAAGAGTGGCCTCCAGACATTCTTGATGCCCCCCTGCCTTGCTCTTCTTTAACCCAAAATCCATCTATCCTTTTATTTCTGCTCCACATTCAGCCTCTCGTCGCTTCCCTCCAGCCCCCAACATGCAAGCACACACACACACACACAGTGACTATAGTTGTTTTTTTCCCCACTCTCTTTTGTTCTCTCTCTCTTTGTTTCCTCATCAATTTACACTACATTACAGTTGCCTTGATCCTATGGCCCTGGATAAACACCATTTATCAATGCAGCCTGATGTTTGCACCTCTAATTCAAACAGGAAAGTCAGACTAGGGCTGAAAAATGATGAACTCACGAAGTCTCTGACACTTATGTGTATGCTCGTACACACTGTAATACACATTAACCCGTACACTTTCTCTTACAAACACACATACACATGCAAACACACACACACACACACACACACACACACATTTATACTGTATTGATCCACTTCCACATGCACCTACACACACACATAAACGTCCAGTGTCCAGGTGCAGAGTCTCTCACTGATAAAGGCCCAGCAGGTCAGAGGGAGTCTAGATAGAGCTGTTGGCTCTGTCTAATGGATGTGTGTGTTAACATGGGAAGTAACACGGCTGTACATCTAAACATTTACACTTTTGACTACAGAGGAGAGATTGATTGCTGCTATTCTGTCTGCACTCTGCGCTTCTTATCACAGAGAGTTAATTAGAGCTTGACATGTCAGATGAGAAAGGTGACATCACAGCTCAGGTTGGCATAAATCACTGTAATGGTATTGAAATGCATCGCATCAGAAAGATTAATTACATTCCTGACAATCCCCTAATTTAACTGACATATAGAGATACAAAACCACTAGAAACATAAAATCTAAGTAAATGATGGTACCTTTTAATTAGATTAGATTAGACTAGATTAGACTAGATTAGATTAGATAGGATTCAGTTTAATTTGATACAGATCCTGGTGAAGTAAAATTGGGTTATTGCAGCACCAAATAGTGACAGGGCACAGGAAAAGAAAATATCAAAGAATGTACAAGGGCATGCAGGCAGTATTAACGATGCAAC
Source organism: Maccullochella peelii (assembly GCA_002120245.1). NCBI lineage: Eukaryota > Metazoa > Chordata > Actinopteri > Centrarchiformes > Percichthyidae > Maccullochella > Maccullochella peelii. The sequence goes on from LKNJ01001904.1 coordinate 9,839, forward strand.
AAACATACAACAATTGTAGTAATTCAAGTGATATACACTAGAGTGGACTGGAAAAAGATAGAAGTGATCTTAAGAATGATATTAAGGTTTCTGCAACATTAAATGCATTTGTGACATCTAAAAAGTACATATTTGTTTAAATATGACAGCTCAAAAAATATGCAATTTTTGCACACACATGCATTTGACACATACAATATGTATTTCAAATGCATATTGCACTGTATATTAGATATAACATTAGATTTAAAGCTGCACTAATCACTACTTTTATATTAACAATGGATTAAATTAAATGTGTATGGTAAAAGGTGTCACTGGTAGTGGCAAACTGACCATAATTTGGATTTTCAACCCGCAACCTGACTGTTTTGATTCACAGCAGCAGGCAGCAGTGAAAATGCTCTAAAAGCCCACTGGACACTACCTGCCCAGCACCAAAAGGCAGACAGACAAAGTTAGAAACTAGCTGTTGAACATAGTGGAGCATTTAGCCGTTAAGGAGCCAGATACATTTTTTTTCTTAGGATTTGGTGGAGACCAAAACAGAGCTAAAAGGAAAGTGAATACTGGACGAGTAGCTAGAAACATGACACCAAATGTATGCTAATGTTGCTCGGTTCCTGCTGGTTGTGTAAATAGGCAACGGTTTGCTAACATTTTAGCCATAACTTTAAAAGATGATAGTATGTCAATGTAGTGTTGTCAGCTTGTTCCACTGCATGCAAGTGGCCACAAAATAGTTTCATACTGCTTTAACAACAGACTTTAAAGGATAATTCTGGTTTACTGCTTATACTGATTTCCATAGTTTTGGCCATTATTACTATCAGTAATAATAACATTGTACTCACCAAATTAATTGCTGAGATCTGAGAATGCAGCGACAACAGTTAGACAGTGAAATGGATTATAAGCAAAACTTACTCAGAAGAAGGCTAACAGTAAAATTCATACCCAAACTGTCCATTACAAACTCAATTCAAATTTGACCTAGCATACTTACCATTGTGTGCATGCAATGAGGGATTATTACCAAAACTCTGGGTGTGTTCGCTTTCAGTTTTACTTCCAAATAAAGTGGTATAGATTACCTGGCCTGTTTAAAAGCTCTTATTTATTATACAATTATTTATTGTAACTGGTAGAAATGAAAGTAATACCCAAGCTGTAAAAAAAGTGAACTAACCTTTTAGGTTAAGAGTCCAATCTTGTGGCAAGTAATGGTCAATATATCATACTAAATCATCTTTTTCAGAACATATAATTAAATAAATAAGCAGAAAGGTTGCAGAAGCCTTTTCTTTTCAAACGGAGCTTCTCTTCTAATGTCCACTTTTCGTAAACTCCTGAGCTCCTGGGGGGGGGTTTGAAGGTGGGTAGCTGTCGTTGGGTAAATTAATTTTCCCCCGGCGTTATGAGCTACATTTGTCTCAGAATTGTGGTGTGGAAAGACAAATATCAGACCACCCTCTCTTACCAGACCTAATATCCTGACTTACCACCAAGCATCGCCTACTGGCCCAGTGTGTGTGTGTGTGTGTGTGTGTGAGAGAAACAGAGAGAGCTAAAGATGTGTGTTTTTCCAGTTCAAGTTTCAGTCTTGTCTTTCACAAGTGAGACAGAGATATGTCTGGAATGCTTGCCATGAAAGACCTGTGTCAGCACATCAATTGCAAAATAATGGAAAGAGTTTTCTAACCACAAGCCACTAAGCATGCTACACTTTAACAGGGGTTCACACACACTCATATCCACACAAAAACCTCAAGCAGATTCTGAAAAAAGAGAATGAAAAAGCACAGGAGACTGTAACCTTGCCTTGAGTTACTGTTGATTTTGTGACTTTGCTTTAAGCCCATCTCATGCCAAGCTGCACCTGTGATGCTGCGGCTGTTAGCTGACGAGCTGACTGATAAGTAAATCTTTTCTACATCTTATCCTTCCTCGGTAAGAAAGACCAACTGTGTATCGCTGCACCTTTAGGCCCTAAATCCCTGGCTCCGTCACCCTTTCACCTCTGTCTCCCATGGGACAGCAGCCTGCTCTAACCAACTGGATGGCATTGTGTGAGGCCGAGACGGCTATTTAATTGACCCATCTGTGAATGAATAGGGAAACAGGGGAGCAGTGCTCAGGTCGTCAATAATTAGGGCAGCCTCTGTATTATCAGCCATTGATTATGTGCGAGTCATCATCTGAGGCCGGAGCCAACTCGTGTTCCGCTTGCGTTAGCCTATTGCCCTGGATTGAATGATGAATTACCAATCAATAGAAACAGTTTGATGAATCCCCATTCGGGATGGCACTGAATGTGGATTTTATTTCCTAATTCCCCTTGATGTAGTGGTAAATCAAAGTTTTTTATAGGCTCTTTTTTTTTACATCCTGCAGTGCGTGTTTCACTTCAGTCTTGGCAAGATTGGGTATGAACCGCTGTAAAAAAAAACAACTGTAAAACACTGCTTAAGCTGTAATGTTTATAAATAAATAATTAGCAAAGCACAGTGAGGAGGAGTGGGGGAAATGACTGTAATATTTATGATGCTGGTAAAAAGGTGTGAAATATCACCATGACGACATGTGAGCAGCCTATTCATTTGGTTAAGTGATCAGTGAGTTGAAGATGAAATAGCGCAGCAGGGGGTGGGAGTCGGACCCTGCCAGGGGCCCGTGCTGCCCACTGGTTTACCCACAATTCCTGTAGTTGATTGAGGTACCCCATCCTCCTTCATTACATTAGCTCACGAACTATAGGGCCAATTAGAAAAATTAAAATCATAAAAGCGCTCGCAGCCATCCTTCTTCTTACGGTTTAAGCAAAATGATGTTGACCACGGGCGCAAATGTCCTCATTAAAGCATGATAACATTAACTTCCTGGATGCCTCCTCCGAAACAGTTCAGGTGGCACTACTGTTCCCTCCATGCCCTCTCCTCCTCAAGGAGACCCTGGCCCCAAGCATGTAAATGTAATTATCCAAATGACTGAGGTAACCTTTAACATTGGCATAATCATGTTCCGGGTGTCCCATTTGTACAATTTGTAGCTGGTAATTACATATTTAAATTCTGCTTGCCCTTGGATGCATAAAGCTACAGATAGAGACATTTGCTGCAAGTGTATGTGTGTGTTTCAAGAGGAAATAGGAAATGGTAAAAGCTTCATCCAAAGCATCCTTCCCAGCAGGCACAAATGTAAACATATTCCAATCCTTTCTCCTGTGGGTACGCTCCAAAGAGAATAATTTCAATCTTTTATTCATGTTGTTTAATGTAACCCTTTAATCTGGGTGGGAGCCCAAGGGGCCTCTAATCCAGGAGTGCCAGCCGCCTGGTGCGTGCTGTATACCACTCTGAGTACATGAGCCCCTATTGTGGTTCCAATCAATCACACACTCATTACACCAGCACTATAAATGCCAAGCCATGCCAACAGCCATGCCCAAGGCCCCAGTCGGCAGCTCTTCCAGATCATGTTTCTGCCAGGCCTACCAGTGTGTGGGCATGATTGCCACCTTGCCAACCTGGCTATACTGCTGTGTCAATATGTCCTGAGTGTGCCAATGCTGTATTGTTATGATGCATGGGTTCTGTCTAATGCCGCAAGGCAATGGCACACAACAGTGCTTTCAGGCTGCAAGAGCCTTCTGGTAATGCCAGTGTCTGTTCCAACCACCTGTGATTATTCATTCTCATTTGCCTGCCAGCAAGCTGCTGCATGAATGGAGAAATGCACAATGGAATGATGGGGTATTGTCAGATTTGCATGATTGGCATTTTTATTCATAAGGTTTTGTAATTCAAAAGCAAAAGCAGGTTCCAACACCAGGGTTCATCTACAAAGGCTATCGTCTCAGTCACATACTCTCCACAGTGGTTATTTTCAAAAAGGCATTCGCTTCACAAGCTTCACAAGCACATCACACCACTTAACCTCCTCCTTCTTAGCTAGTAATGACCTGCATGGTGTCCAGAGGCAGGAGAGCTGATGGACAGAAGGGAGTGCAGGAAGGAGTTGAGAGGAAGGGGAGGACAAAAGGCAGAATCTCAGAACATTTGGACCTACGTTTACCTCCCACAGTTGTCGCACACTCTATAGACCTTTGTGATGACCCCTCTTCCTATTGGATAACAGTCTGTACACTCTGTAGACAGATATTTATTAACTTTGATGTATGATTTTAGGAAATGCGTGATGCATTTTATGTTTTGCATGCATTTTATGTCCATATGGATGGGTTTGTGTGACGTCATCATGAGAAGCGTGGACACATGGGGGGGGGGTAGAAAACAAACCAGAATGACTGAGAGCTTTTGAGATCAACATGAAAAGTTGTTTTTGTGCCATAAACTGCACAAATCACAAAAGTAAAGGGTGGAAAGATCTTTCAGCTCAAAGTGAATAATTATCCATTAGCATCTAGTGATATTAATAGACATTACTAACATAATATCCAGAATAAGGGGGTTTCTGTGCTTTTAACTTGTGCAGCAGGCAAACAGCAGACATACTATATGCTAACGTTACTTTTTTGTGCTAACATTACTTGTGTTTGGGGAGCTTCATGCTGCCTGTCAATGGTTTGGGACACAGACAGACCAATTCTCACTAGCTGCAACAGCTGACTTGCTATAGTCTGAATTGTTAATGCTATTAGCTGCCATTTTTCACTGGAATTCCTTGTCATGTTAGCTAGCCACAGACAACAGGTGTCTGTCAAGTGTGGCATGTAGCAAAAAGGTTTTGGGAATGCGAGGAGGAAATTTCCCTCAAACAGTAATTTTACTGGTTTTGCTAGCAAGAGGGATTTTCTACATTATCTCTAAATATAGTAAATGTCCATGTATAAGGTATTGTGACAACAAGAAATCCATCTACCAACCGAATCAACAGAAGCTAAGGCCTATAGTTAGCATCAGCAGAAACAGCCACCATCACGGAATAGAAAAAGAGAAGTGATAAAGAAAAGACTGAGAATGAGTCTTTTAGAGAATGCACAGTCTACTAATGCAATAGCTCAATAGCTTTTACCTAGAATGGTTTATTACAGTAGAGTTAATGTAGGGTACCTCAATGACAACAATTTAAATGAAATAGGAAAGAGTCCAACAATGCATTTGGGAGTTTAAGATCAATGGGGAAACCTAAGAAGGCTGACAAAAATTCCCTCAAAAGCTATAACCACTACAATCAATACATACAATCCCATTAACACAATTACTATTACTGCCATTTCCTTTTTCCCCACTACAGTGTTCTACTTCTTTCCTTTTCAGCCTCCAACCACAGGAAATGAGGTCAAGCCTGACTCACATTCTTCTTCTCTTTCGAAAGTTCATCTTCTTCCAGCTCTCCCAACCCAGCAGCAGCTGTCCAATTCGTCTTTATTTCCTTGTCTGCTCTGATCACCTGTAGCTTGTCACCCCCTGGAGGCCACTTTGGGTCACCTCTCACCCTGACTGGTCAACTGTAAATCCCCCCCATAGGAGAGGAAACTCAATAAGCTTAAGAGGGTTATTGTAACACTTTTGTCTTACATTCGAGGTAAGTCCTTGCAGCTACTAATAATCTAAAGGCTACATTAAAACGTAATAACTATGTCCTAAATTGCTAAAAAGAAAAAAAATTGTAGCAAAGCATATGCTAGGTGACGAAATAGAGGAGGTGTAAGGTGGTGGGCCACTACAAGCCTCCAGAGCAGCTTCAGTGCTCCTTGTAATAGTATAATAATAATTCTTGTAATAATAATTCTTCTGAAAGAATACCTTTTATCTGGTGTTTTGAAAAATCCAAAATCTCCCAAAGGAGTTTAGTTGGGTTGAGATGTGGTGACTGTGAAGGCCATAGCATGTGATTTACATTCTCATCACATCATTTATTTACTTTATGTATTTATATTGCACTTGGCTAACATTTGTTGTAGAGCTTCACAAAGCAGCAAAAATGAGCACTATTAAAACAAAAAAATATCAAAAACAAGATATAGTAAGAATTAAACTGTACAAAATGTATACACCAAATATATAAATACACACATTCTACATATATACATACACATATATACATATAAACATGCACACTAACGATTCATTCAAATTTTTGTTTTTGCATAATGTGTAAAATGCAATTAGTTACACTATATACACACCCAGCGCAGTTTACGGGACAGTCGCGATTCTAGGCGTCTGAGGTGATCTGAGCTCTCAATTTGTGTTTGTTGATGACACATTACCTCTAGTTACAAGAGGGGAAACCACAGGAGTCAGCTGATCAGTGTGCGAATTCTACTTCAGTCTGTCCAATAGGTAGCTAACGCTAGCTAGCCAACTATCTGCAGATATCAGACTCATGTCTTGTCAAGAAACACCAATAGCAGACTTTCTTTCTTTCTATCTGTGTTGAAACTGATTATGAAAGTGGATGTCTGTTCTCTACTTTCTTCAATCATCCCTTTGCAGGTCTTTTATTATTTTATTATATTTATTATCTTGCACATGAAGTCCGAAAAAGCATGATATTTCAAGCATGTTTTTGTCTTGTTGCATTTTGTGAATCTGCCACAAGCTGGGAAAAAAATCAAGATTCTTTTTTTTTCCCTTGTCGCCCACTCCTAGTTTGGGCTACTAAATGTAATGAAATGAAAAATGCCGTCACAATTTCCTAAAGACCAAGATGATATCTTCACACTGCAAAATCCAAAGATATTCAATTTACTAGCATGTAACACTACACTAGAACTTCCCCTACTTCCCAGCGTAGTTTGTCATTTTTTCTTGAAAAAACTATTGTTGCAGATTATTTTTCTGTCCATTGACTAATCGTTTCAGCTCTAATACACATATGTGCACTTACGCACATACCAATGGATATCGATGGTCTTACCAGAGCAGTAACAGACTTGGGGCAGTTAGTTACATTTCCTGTGTTAATTTGAAATATCATCTTATGTCTCATTTCAGATTTACGCACTTCCTGTCTGGTCAGGTTCCCGCTCACGGCAATCATCATTGAAGACACCTGTGCTCATCATTACACCTGGTCTTGGTGTATATATACCACCATTCATTCCCTGCTCTGGTGCCAGATTGTGTTGCCGAATATGCCAGCCTTTCCAGCGTTCTTTCTCGTGTTGACTCCCCGTGACGACCCTCGCCCGTGTCTTGACCTCGCCTTCTGCATGTCGATTTGGATTTCGTTGTTTGTGTTTCTGACTGCCTACCCGTGTACCGAACCTGAATTCCCTCAAGTAAAAGAGTTTGCTTATACACTTACCTGTGAGTTACGTCCTGCATTTGAGTCCTCAGTCGTGACCCCTGACACCTCTGTAGGAAGTGCATTCCAGTGTTTGGGGGCCTTGACCCTCTGGTCGCAAAGTGAGAGCTGGGAACAGCAAGAAGTAACTGTTTAGAGGATCTAAGACCATGATCAGACTTATAGGATGTTAAGAGATCTGGTGCATATTCTGGGGCCAGTTGGAGTTGTGCTGTAAAAGTAAGCAACTTTAAAATCACCTCTAAAATGTGTGGGAAGCCAGTGCAATGACAGATGTGGTGTGGTCAGGTGCTACAGACACCTCTCTTTGTATTTCAACACCAAAATCAAATCAGGGTAGCATAAACAGACCATTAGCCTAGCTGATGGTGGACCGTTGCCACCATTGATTAGTGTATTTGTCTTGGTGGCCAGCCCAGCACTGGCCTAAATGAAGTACAACACATGCATTTGGGTGGAACACCACCGTAGAGATCAGCCAAAGAGGAGGTGACTGAATTAACTCTTTAAAATGAAGCAGCTGTACCAGAATAGCACTATGGTTGATAATGCAGGACTAATGCAGCATAGTACAGAGAGTTAGGCCTCTGAGCCAGGCCCATGTGGTCTTCCCTGGAGTGCGAGTCACATTGACCTTCCAACAGTGACAGAGATTATTAGGATAAGCATGGCTGCAGTGCTAAAAGGAACGCTGTTAAGCCATTTTGCGGCGATGTTCCTCCCAGCCTCCTGGCATAGAGGGATAATGTGAGAGAATTCATTGACATTGCTTTCCTTATTCATGCCTTTAGGACCCTTCCTGATTGGCACTATTGTCTTTAAAAACGCCTGCTGAAACTGTTTTATCATTTCAATTTTGCTGTTCCACCTCTTGCATTGTGTTTAACTGCAGCTGGGAAAGTGCCTCGCCTTTGCCAGGGGAAATCAGTTGAATTCCAATATTTCTATCATTCAGTACGAGACCGGAAAACGGCTGAGGTATCAAGGGTACAGACAATGTCAGCCGAGTTGTATTGGCAGCATCCTGCAAGCTTGCCAAGTCTTAGCCCAGCTTTAATGGGTTTTCGCTCAATAACAATGAAGAGACAGAGAGTACCATAAAGACAGAATCAGCCACTCCTTTCTGAATCTTAATAAGGACCGACGCATTTTAATACGACCGGTTGTGCGCATAAGCCTGCTTTCCATGTCGGGCTCTCATGCACTGCCAATCAAACAAGTTGCAGTCACTTACAGTCTGGCAAGAGTTTGGGAAAATAGCCCAGAGGAGTTATAGTTACAGTATTTTGCTGTGAGTGAGGGAGCAGAAAGGCTTTTCTAATTACAGCCGCTGAGGAGGAAAATATGTCCCAAACAAGTCTCTGCTGTAATCGTACCCAGAGCAGCCACACCCAGCTACACCATGCACAAACAATCTAAACATTCATGTTATTTTTCGTGCTTTGGACGACATATCGAGCCTCGGACAATCAATCATTCTAATATATCGGTGTAATTCAGTGTTTACAGAGGGGAGTGTGCTTATTGCTGTAGTGACTCAAGTAAAACTATTCAGGCATTCTTTTTTTATCTACACTCAATTATTGATGTTGCACAGTTGGACAGTTAAAACAGCTTGTGTGCAAACTCAAGGCACTTCAGCAGTTGTGACATGTGGCATGCAAGATACATATAGTATATGAAGAGTGTACAAATATAGGCAAGCAGGTGGTGTGAGCAGAGGAGCAGATGCTGCATTGCATGGCAAAGCCATGGGCTGCTGGTATGGTATAAAGTGGGTTAGTGGGTCGGAGGCTCATGCTGATAGGAAACATATACTTTTCACACACGCTAGCTGCTCGTATAGATTGTATTTATTATCTTCAGCCCTTAGATGTTGAGTCAGCATACAACACTCAAGGGGCAATAAAACATTCACACACAATGGTGGGAGAGAATTCAAGTCTTCAAGCAAGATTCAGCCTTTAAAAAGAGAGTTCTTGTGTTTTCGCTTGTATAATATAAAAGGGTTATAACAAAGTAAAGTCAAAAGATGGGCATAAGTTATCACACACATATTGCCCCTTGGTAAATGCTATTCGGGGGTACTTGATGTATAAAAAGTTTACCTTCCCCTGATGCTGTTTTTAAGGGGAGAAATTCTTGCTGACTCACACACAGGGGCAAATCATCTGACAAGCACACTCTGTTGATGCTTCGTCAGCAAGGATGTACGGTAAGCTGAAGCTTCCTATGCATGCGTAGGGGTGATATAAGCACTGGGAGAGGCAATCATCCAAGTGTGATGCTTGATTGAGACCCAAGGAAAGTTTGCTTCTTCCCTTCCAGGGAGGTCAGATCTACATTTGAGCAACTAAACAACACATTCTTACTCTCTTAGGAATCATCAACTTGGAGGATTCAGTGCATTTGGCTGCATTGCGATCTGCTGTTGTTGGAAAAATGTATATCTCTGCTTCTTCTGCAGTGGATTTTTACCCTTTGTGACTGTTGTGAAAGTGGTGAGTTTAGAAAGAAAACGAAACCTTCATGCTTTTTGATTCTGAGGATCTGGCACCAAATGCTGACATTTTTATATGACGTTTGAGACAGATTCACTTTTCCTGTTATCAGAACACTGATCCAGAAATCTGTACCTCTAAACTCAGTTTTTAATGTCTTGTTGTGTAGTTTTTAGCATGCTAGTGGCGTGGCTCTAGGGATGGCAACGTCGGTCTGACAGTTGGTTGGTCCACATCTTTGGTCCATGCTGAAATATCTCGACAGATTTTGGATGGATTGTCATGCAATTTGGTAAAGATATCATGGTGCTTTTGGTGATCCTCTGACGCTTCATCTGGCGCCACCAGCAGGTCAAAGTTTTCACTTATCTAATGATTTTCACTTATCCTATTGGATTTGGCACCAAATTTTGTACAGATATCCATGGTGCCCAGAGGATGTATCCTAATTAAATTGGTGATCCCCTGACTCCAGCGCCCCAATAAGGTTCACATTTGTGGTTTTGACTTACATTTCTTGACAACTGTTGGATGGATTGTCATAAAATTTGGCCCAGACATTCATGTTCCCCTTTAAGAGTGATTGTAAGAACATTAACAATCCCTTAACTTTCCATGTAGCGCCATCATGTGGTCTGAATTCCAATTTTTCCAATACTTTGGTTTATGACAAAACTAACAACACTCAGTCTCAGCAAGAGTTGTAACGATTAATCGATTAGTCGATCGGCAGAAAATCAAAAGAAAAAATGCAAAAAACTTTTGCTGCTTCCAGCTTCTCAAATGTTAGGAGTTTAATCTTTTCTTTGTCATATATATTGTATATAGTTTTGGACTGTTGGTCAAATAAAACAAGCTATTGAAATTGATCACCTTGCGGGAAATTTGAATGGGCATTTTTCACTATTTTATGATATTTTATGACAAAAGCATTAATTGATTAATCAACAAATAATCACCAAATTAGTTGATCATGAAAATAGCTGTACTTTGTGTTTAATGCCAATTAGCAAATGTTAGCATACCATGCTAACACACTAAACTAAGATGGTGAATATGACATTATACCTGTTAAACATCAGGATGTTACTGAGCATGTTATAATGCTGACATTCTCATTTAGCATCACAGTTCACCCAGGAGCTGAATCTAAAAAAGGGTAAATGATAAGTGAATCTCCAAATGACAGTCGGTAGGCTATTACAGTAAACATTACGTGTACTTGTGAATTTGGCTATTACACCATGATATACACAGTTAATAGCCCACATCTTGTTTATGTAAGGAGTGTGAGTGAAATCAGTGTGTGAGAGAATATGTCAAACACTGCTCCTTCCTCCTCCGTTTCCTTCTCTTTCTGTTTTAAAGTCTCCTCCAGCTTGTCCCTCTCAGTCGTATGCTGCGGGCAACAAATTGCGGCGAGACCCGTGTATTTCCCCAGTGTTTGTGTTTCTACAGCGAATTGCCTCATCTGTTAAAAATGGGTAGGTGATGCATCTGAAGGGATGAAACATTTATCGGAGGACGATTTTTCATTAAGGCAAGGAGAGAGCCTCCATCAATATTTCAATGGCCCTGCCTGCCCACAGTGTGTCAGCGTGTGCAAGGCTCCGTGTGTATGTGTGTGTGTGTGTGTGTGTTCCAGTACATTTTATAATGACTAAATGTCCTCACAAAGACAAAATCCTCCAAAGTAAGGACAATGTGGCAGTTCTGAGTTCGGCATGGATTCAATTTTAAGATTAAGACTGGATTTAAACCAAGAATTGAAGATTGGGAGTACTGTTACTACCATCAATAAACATGTAATTATATTCTCAGAAAAGGATTCACATGGGCCTGCACTTTTATTCTATTCTACCATTTCCCCCATAACTGATGTTTTGTGTTTCCAGTCTCTCGGCCCTGCCATGCTTCTACACACTCACGTGCTGTCTCTCTTCTTCTGCCTCACCTCTCTCAGGCGTCTCTCAGTGTTGCAGCTCTCCCTGTGTTTTGCTCCTAGATGGCTGTTGTAAGCGTCTCTCCTCCGAGCATTTTCAGCTGTCACACTTTTTCAGAGTTCACGGTGCTGGTTTTAGTCCCTTGCATCAAATATTCATAGAGGGAGAGACAGGAGAGGCAGGTTCGCCACGTGCTCTTCTGTCCTCTATCCATCTAACTTCCATCCCTCTCTTCAGATGCCCCTTAAATCTCCCTGACTCTCCCTCCCCAGCTTGTCCTTCCCAGAAAGAAACATCACTATAATTTTCCTATGAAATTTCTATCAGGACTCTTTCAGGAAAATGTGTCTATGACACATGATTCTGAGTGTAGTTTTGTAAGAAATTCTGTAATATTTGTATGATATTTATACCTTGGTTTATACTATGCCTCTGGCAGTGGTGGAAGAAGTATTCAGATCCTTTACTGACAGTAAAGCAGTATTAACTGATATTATTGGCCACTTGTGGGCAGTAGGACAAGTTGTAAACACAACATTGCCATATTATCACTTGATAAATTTGTTATGGCGATAACACATCCAGAAGATACAGAGCAACATTAGCATTCATCTGCACTCGGGTTTCTGGCCACATGACAAATGTAAGTTCAATACTGACTCTCCTTAAACTCTGTTTTGGTCTCCACCAACTTCTTTTTTTCTTTGCCTTTTTGTTTTGCCTTTTAATGCTTAATCCCCAACACATTACACAGTACATCGTCTTTGGGGTTTTATATTCATAATGTCATCAATAATGGTGCAGACAATATAAAGAAATGACTACATAACAACTGAAAAGAGTGAATCAACATTAATGTTCACTTGGCTTGGAATATGTATTATATTATTTACAAACAAACAAACAAATGGTGTTGGGCAGGTAGTGTACAGTGGGTTTATCAGAGCTTTCTTTGCTGAAAACAGCTGCCTGCCACTGCTGGAAACAACACGAATGAGAGTGGTGAGAGTGATCCAAAACAGCAAAGCTGCAGGCCGTAAAACCAAAACTGAGCTGAGAGTCACTAAAACGCTCCGTAGAGTACACAGGGGAACTGCAGAGTCGGGTGATAAATGTCAAGCGACCCCTTTTACATTACATGTAGTCATTTTATCCATTGTTAATTTAAAATATGTATTATGCAGAAAGGCCCTTTCATAATGTTTTATTATTACTTATATTACTGGATTCATATGACTGATGTTAGGTGGAGCTGATTTTAACTTCTTATGTTGTGTCGCTTGACCTATAACACTGCATCATGTTCTGGTCAAAACAACACCAACCACTTATTGGTCACTGTATATTGTGTATGTAGTCTGTACTCATTAAGTAAAGTGCTTACTATTACTATTACACCCAGAGACCAACTAGTAATCCTATGCTGGAAAAGTACCTGTTTCAGTTTGTTGGTTATTGTACTGTATTGTATTATTTGTTTAAACACAACTTTTCTCTTCTTTTTTTTAAATGCACCACGTCAGCACAATATAAATTAAAATAATACAGTTCTTAAAACTAGATTTTGACACAGGGCCACAGACAACATACAACACGGCCACAACATACTATACTGTATGTCACCACTATAATATTTCCTTTCCTCTATGTTTTTTTGGGGGGTTAAGAACAATATACATGTGCATGTTTTCCACTGGGCTGCAGAAGGTGAGTGACAGGTGGTGAGTGTGAAGGAGGCTGTAAGAACGTGAAGAAGCATGCTTCAGTCCTATGTTATTCTTCTCCGCATTCCGCTTCACTTAAGATGCATCAGTTTTGTTTTGTCATCACATGCACATCATGTCGGGAAGAGTCTAAGTGTTGCACTGCTCCTTTATTATCTTAGCCAGGAACCTGGAACTGAAATACACATGAGAGTATAGGCTGTGCATGTCGCTCCCACCTGATGTGTTAACTGCATGTAAATGCTATACGATGAGCAGACAGACAGAGAGATATGGGAGTTGACGTATGAAGATGTGAAATGTGAGGGGGCGAAAAAGCATGAGTGGGAGTGACAGACCTGGAAATGACATGATGTGGGGGTTAAACACACAGGTAATGGCGAGATGAGGAGGGAGACGATGGGAGGGCATATGAATATTTGATCTTGCGGTGAGAAGGGGTTGGCGAGGTGGGGAGGGGAGGGCCGTCCCAGAAGTCCTTGTGATGAGTGGCGCTGTAAAAATATTTACCTTAAACACAGCACTGTGGGACATGAGCAGTCGGGAGGGAAGAAGAGGAGGAGGAGGAGAGCTGCGATGTCCTTCCTTCCTTCCTTCCATCTTTCCTCTCCCTCAGTCGTCGCTTCCTTCTTCCCTGCTTCCCGTCAGATAAAGTGGGTCAGCATTACACATCAGTACAGCACGCTGGAGGGGAGGAAGGGGAGGATTTAAGCTGCGAGAGAGATCGATGGGGAAGATGGGAAGAGGTAAGAGAGAGTGCAAAAAGAAAAAGGTGCTGCAAAGAGAGAAGGGTGAAGTGTAATGTTGACACATAGAGAATGAATGTCAAAACGGAGAGAGGTAGAGGCGAGGGTGTGTAGGAGTTAGAGAAAGAGCAGAGGTGGAGGAGAGGAGGGATAAAGAGTGAAGAGGAGCACGAAAGAAATGGCAATGATTAATTCATCTTTATGTTTCGGTGGGCCACTAGCAGCGCGGGTCTAGCGGCTGCAGGCCCTAAGAGGCTCCACATGATGGAGAGTCGGCCATTACCATGCTTAAAGAGTTGCCTCCCAACACTCCTCCGTCCTCCCATCCCCTCTCACTCATTCCTCATTTAGATCCTCGGGTTTATGCAGTTTTGTTTTCAAAGTGCGGGAGATGATGAAGCGATGAAGCAGTGGGGAGAGGAAGAGAGAGAGAGAGAGGTAGATGAAGAGATTGGGAGCAGGATTAGCTCACCCATGCGTCAGCCTGCACCTGTGGGTGTATTTACCCGTATCCAGTATCTCTGAACACATGTTTACGGGCCAGCGTGACATCAGAGCTGGCCAAAATAGTCACTGACTGTTTCTTATTCTAGCCAGAGCAGTCGCTGATACAAACACAGGTGATAAAAAAGACACAAGGGCATGGCTTGTTAACTCAAAAGCATGTATTGTGTGATGCTAAACCCAGTATAACTTACTTAACTCACTTAACTTACCTTTTTATTAGAGGAGTAGTGGTTACCATTAGAGTAAGAAAGATTGAAAAAAGATGTATATTGGTTTAAAAGGGTCAGTTCATCCAAAAAAGGTTATTCTAAAATAATCCACACACTTCACTTTGAGCAGTTTTCATTGGAACTACTTTCTGCTGAAGAAATAGTTCTGTGTATCACTCAGAGTGACAGGGGCACTTTCTTTTAGGAAAGCAATGTCGCTGCTGAATTTTTCAAATCTAATTTTTCACTGTGCTGAGCACCACAAACATAATTCCACTCACCTCCATTACACTGGGGTGGAGGCAGAGATCTGCAGGATTTTATAAATACTGAGCCCAATTTTGTTGGCACAAAAGTGGTCCAATTGGAGTATATCGTACAAAACCCACAGTGTGTACATTTTCAACTGTAGAATGCAAACTTTTACCAGATTTAGACACCATATTTACATGTATATATACAAGTTTGTAATTTGGGTGAAACAACCCTTAAATGTTGTTTACTAATGTACAAAATCATAACTACCTAGTTGTTATGTGTGCTGAGGAAATTCCAGGTCAAAGATATCACTCCTTCTTTCTTAAACCTCAGTGGGAGATGTTGACAAATTATGGAAAGATTTTAAGATGTTGATTTTGCTAAATAGGCTGCAACCCAGTGACAAGAAGACATTTTGTACATTCAGTCTGGTTTCCCCTCCTCTCTGTTTACCACTACATCACCTCTTCCACTTTCTGTTTAAGCATCTGCCAAGGCAAATCCAGCACATCTAAGGCAGCTGGAACTGTGCAGACCTTGGTGAAGTACCTTCGCCTGACGCAATCCAAACCCACCTAGGTCCCCTTTAAGCCTGCCAGCCTAGGTGAACACATCAGGACTTTTCTCGGGCTTTTCAAAAAACCTACAAAGCAAAAAGGTCTTTTTAAGTCTGACGATGGGACACCGTCGTGAGCGCGTCGCTGAGCTCCTCGGTGACATCAAACGGTTGGCAGAGGGTTTGCCAACCAGCTGGTGCAGATGGCCGGACTCAAACGGGACATTCTAATGAGAAGCAGGTAGGGCATTAGTAGTCTGGGCAGGGTGGCAGCGCCCAGGAGACCGCAGCAACACACACATGCATGCAGCAGCTCTAACCAGCAATATGCAAAGAGGAGGTGTGTGTGTGCTTTAAGGAGTGAGGAGGGGGGAAGGAAACCAACATGGACTCTTGACAAATTATTTTATCCTACAGACATATTCACATATCCACGCACACATAAAATAGACACATAATCATCCCATAGCACAGTCAGGCATATCTCTGTTACAGTGCTGGGAGGCTGAGGATTCTCTCACTGTGGGGTGGAAGTTGAGGGTTAATGGGTTCATCAGCTCCAGTCAGCAGCAGGCTACCACTGCCATCTGGTGGGCTTATTGGGTAAAGCCTTATATTATATCTATTATATTATAAAATCCTATAAAAGATAATGAGGATTTGTAAACAGAATTAGGAGGAACATGCATGCTATCTTGTGGACACTGTGAGGTGGTGTACTGTGAGTAATATTTAAACTAGGAAATTAGAATAGTCTTGACATGAAACATGGGGTATCCTTGGTGTATTGAATCTATAGCAACTTTATATTAAACTGTAACTCCACCCTCCAATTCAGCTAGAACCCTCCCAGCATATTTTAAAAATGCAACGAGTGAGGGAACAACAACTGTAGGAGGTGTGGCCTCGTGGCTACGTAGTGTGTGGGTCAGGGGACACGGGGAGACTGACTGACACTGAGTCTTTTTTTATATCAATTTCATGACGTAGACAGGTCCCAACCGGTTGACTCTATGTCAGCATTGGCCTCGCAGGTTCAGGGCTGATTTAAAACAGATGGCGTGCTGAAAATGCTGATTTTTATACATTTGGTACGAAATGTTAATATCAACACCAGCATTGATGTGTTTCATCACTGTACAGTCGTATCATTTAGTTTACATCTCAAAATACATGTTCAAGTGTGCAGTACCTCTAAAATAAATTATTTAGTATGATATTATACTTAAAGGGGCACTTCACTCCATTTTAAACATAAAGGTCAGTTTACTCATCATGAGGAGTAATACCTGTGAAAACACTTGTCTTCTGCGACTCTGGAGAAACTTTGTCCAGTCTGAGAAGATAGCAATTTAACTTCAAACTAACTTAAATTGTTGGTTTCAATCTCATCACCATTGCCTCATAGACAGAATTACATTTCAGCACAATATTAATAATGAAGAAAATTGACATATATTAGATAATCCAATGCGGGTTGAGGGTCTAATTTGTGTGGATCTGTACCATAAAACAGCTGCTGTGTACAAGTTGGATATTGTACGAATTCAAGGGAACTAGAAGGTTGTTTACAACAAGTAGCCAGCAGAGGTCAGTGTTCAGCAGTGTATGTCCTTGAGAGCAGAAAAGCCACTACAGGCTTCGGTGGATAATGCTGCCTTTAAGGTCTCCATGTAATTTTCCACCTCCAAGTATAAAAGGGAATACATGTTGCATGTTTAGGTGTTTTAAATGAAAATGTCATGAAGAAATGTTGCTATGTCATTTTATATGGTTGTGTTATTTTACATTTCAACTGGCACAAAAGCAACATCAGACTTTAGTTTAAAAAATGAACAAAATTGCATTTATTTACCAGCCGAAGTAGAATGAATGAATAGAAACTTTTATTCCTCGTAGTGAATATATCTTGCATGATGCCCCTGATAGATGTGTGCACGATGACCTTACAGTACACATTAAAAAAAATTAAAATTCTACATATTTTTAGTTCACATAAAAAGCAACAAAAGAAACTGATTTTATAAAGGTAATCACATTTTTCTCGGTATTGTAGTTTACTGCACATTGACTGAATGTAAAAAAAGAGAGTAAAAATGGAAGCTTGTAAATAATGTCAAACTATATGTTAAAATCACTCATACCGTAATGGTAAATGGACTTTTACTTATATAGCGCTTTTCAACCGTTGAAATGGTTCCCAAAGCGCTGTACAGTAATCCAAGATTTTAACAGTAGTCTAATTCACCCAATCACACACCAATGGGGACACAGCTGCCATGCTGGCCTCCACCGGGGGCAACTTAGGGTTCAGTGTCTTGCCCAAGGACACTTCGACATGTGGAGCCGGGATCGAACCACCAATCCTGGGGTTGATGGACAACCGCACTACCCTCTGTACCACAGCCGCCCCAAGAATATGAATAAATCTGAATAATGAAAAAAATCTGGTGAATAACATGCTTCACTTTCACCATTCATTCATTCGGACATGGTCTCTACAACACTCGTCACACATCAATAACTTATCATAGAATATTTCAACAACCTTTGTTTGGTTATACAGTATGTGTGCACTGAACTTTAAATTGTAATGTTTCCATCTGTAGTTGAAGGCAGCACAATATGGAAATTCCTTTTGAAACTAGAGAAAAGACAGGCTGAAGGAAGCCTTTACACTTGCATGTGAACTTTGGTGAGAGAATAGTTTGAGTAGTTTTGTTTCTGTGTATTAAATCAGTTTTTTTCCATTCAACTGAAGGGAAAACACTTTGTAATGCATCTTTGTTTGGTATGTCTGAGCTGAACTTGAAATAACTTTTATATCTTGAATCCACCTCTCAACGTTGATGAAGCAGTGGGATTTAAATGTGTTTGCAGACTTTAATGTAGTTTTATGTACTGTGGATATTTTGGAGGCTGAGCATTTGTTCAGTGTGACTGAGCCTCTTCCATCTGAAAGGTTTTGTCTTCTGTCTGTTCATAATTATCGTCCTTTGTTCTGCCTTCATGAGGATTGGATTTATTGGATATATGACACCACAAAAACAAAATCCTGCCACAGCAATTTGATAGATGTCAATACGGCCATATTTCATGGCAGATTATCATCTGGGAGACTGTAATTAGCAGTCAGTCACAGTGGATGAAACTGTGGCTCACGGCTCTGGACAGGCCCACAGATTTTTATGAGGCCCGGTCAGTGGATAAAATCATGTTTATGAACATGATCACAAGTGGCCACAGATGTTTATGGGGAGCTGATGTTTTACATACAAACTGTGGTCAGTGCAGTTTGTGTGTTTATTTTCAGGAAAATGAAACAGCGTACAGATATGTAGACTAACACCTTCCAAATAGTAGCAAAAAAATCTGCAGTAATTTAAAATAGGCATTAACAATAATGTACACTGAATTATCTATTTGTTTCAGCTGACTTGGGAAAATGGGTGATTTTATTATAATAGCCATTAAAGAATTTCTTTATATATATTTAAGCTAAGTTTAAATTTATTTAAGTTTTGTACACTTTTTGTATTGATTACACACAAGTCAATGAAAATCTGCAAGTAAACTACCATTAAAATGTGTATATTTTCTAGAAATAGCTAAGCAAAACCTTCCCATACAGCTTGATAATATATATAAAGCGTCTCTTTTTCCTCGGCCCATCTCCTTTGTGGCCTGTAAACTCGGATCATACAGTATGGGTTCACTATGGGTTGAAATCAGTCACAGTCTGTCTAACTTAAGTCAAGCAGACAGGGATGATGGGCTTTAGGAAACCATTCATTGCAGCAAACATACACTTTTCAAGCCCCATTGAAACACTGACCTGCTCAGATGATCTGAGGGCAGAGTATCTGTTGCACTTACCTCACTACTCCCTCGTTTTGTCTTTGTTGTTTTTCCACCTCTTTTTTAAAGTTTTTGTTTTTGTTCATCTTATTTTTTTTTTTGTTCATCAACTTATTGCTACTCAAAAAAACTAGCAATTAAAGAAAATGTGTTAGTCTTTTTTACTTTTTCAAAAACACTAAAAGTGTTAAAACTACGTTGGAAGTTTGAACTTAATGCAACATGAACATCTAGAAGTTCACAGACACCGTGCTTCTGTCTTGATAACATTATTTTCTTCTTTAAGTGGGTTGCCTTCATTAAGGACCACAATGGAAATAAGTCTTAAAGGTTATTGTTTTATCCTTGACATTTTGATGTGTGTGATTTAAGTCTTTGTTCCCCACAATGTCAAATAAACTGAACTAAAAACTTCTGAGCTGTCTTGGCAGTTAGCTAGTTAGAAGTTAATTAGATTGCTAACGTGTGGTTTATGTGCGAGCTGATGCTACAGCGGTATGCAGTACAGTATATGGATGATTAACATTACGTGAACTGGCCGGTGTAGTTTTATGATAAAAGTTAGCTGCAGCTAGATGCTCAAGCTAGCTAGCCACAGTTCTCTTAAATGTTTGTTTTTCACTAATAATATAACACACACACACACACACACCGGACCAATCATTGCCCTGGACAGATGTGGTCACACCCATCTTATTGTAATATAAACATTTATTAAAATGGGTACATTTGTGTGTGGAAAATAAGGAATAAATGATTAAATGATGCCAAGACCAAAAACAAAAGGAAAACAGAATGAGCCCGTGAAAAATAAATACAAGAGAAAATGAACTAAAATAAAGTTTTAATGTAAAAATCTGTTTTTTACCAACTGATTGAAGGTGAAAGCATAAATAAGAAAGCTTTTTATTATATTATTTGATTAACAATATTATTTATTGATGTAATCTGTTATATTTTTGACTAATCTGATAACCTTTTCTTGGCTCAGTCGGCGTGACTGTGTGTGTACTTGTTTCTGTCACATTGCATGTTTTATGTGAACTTCATGCACATAAATCTAAACTGTTCTATTTAAAAAAGTTGTGTACATGCGCGTATTTGCTTTCTCCTGCTTTTCCAGGTTTGTATCTGCAGTGCATATAAGAGCCTGTTTGTTCCCTTCCTGCCTGTGTGTGTGTGTGTGTGTGTGTGTGTGTGTTCCTTCATCCTTGCCAGTGTCGAGCCAAGGGCCCATCTGGCTCCTATGAGGGCCGCTGCTTCACGGTGCCTCAGCCTGATTCATGGGCGCTGGACAGCCTCAGCTGCTATCCCACTTCCAGCGTTTTACATACCTCTCCAAAAAACACTCTGCATACCTCCCAGCTCCCACCGCTCTCCCACCGACAGACAGGCTCTACAGAGACGCTGTATTTCTCGGAGTAGGTAGAATCCTTCAAAAAAATGTTGGCCATCATTTACATCTGCCTCTGTCCATCTGCATTATGAAATCCCTGCTTGTTTCTGATCTGGGAATTACTCTGTTTTTTCCTCTCCCTTTGCTTTCTCTAAGGGATTACCAATTTTACCTCAAATGCCACAAACCCTCTGTGCCACACCCTTACGGAAGGATGTGTGTGTGCAAATTACAACCAACTTTCCTCTGTGTGTTGTTTTTCCTCTCTCTTCCTCTTAATTCACTCTGCATCTTAATCACTCACTTTTCTTTCCCTTGTCTTTTCAGCTTTCACACTCGCCAACATGACGTAACCACAAATACAGGGTTGCTAGTTTGTCCTCACACTCCCGGCCAAACCTCGCTGCATTGGCCGTGCAACTCGCAGGCGATTCTGTTGCACAATCTGCAGCCACGAGGCACTCGTAAAGTCTCATATGCACTCATAGGCGCTCCCCTGTCAATCAGAAAGCAACACCACAGAGCCCATGAAAAGACAAAGGCAAATAAATAGCATGAATTATGAGTAGATATTGACAGTATGCCAACCTACAGTATGACCTGGAACAAACTATACAAAGGGGCACATTGTCTCAACAGCTTCACTTACACTGAGTGCAATATAACATGCAGTTAATATTTCACTGTTCTGAACTAAAAACACTGCAATTTTTGTCTCCTTTTTGCTGTGTTTTTTGGATTACATTTCCCAGATCACTTCAGTGAAACTGTGTGTAAAAATGTCAATTTATGTTCATAGCATAAATATAGATTACAAGTTGTTAGGTCTTAGAAATATAAATATTCAGCATTTATAGTAGAAATGGCAAAAAAAAAAAAAAACATAGAGCGATTCCTGAGATTAACTTAACATTTTATGTGATCAAGTGTGCAGTGCAAGAAAACCAGAGTTGACTCCATATTAACTTTATAACAGAAAGCTCTACGCTGTAAAATCTCAAAATGAGTTACATTAAATAAACTGTTTTCTTATTATTAATTCAGTATAATTAGATACGTTTGTCAGTTTGAAGTCAGGTCAACTTAATTTGCCCAGTTAGAACTTTCAGAACTTAAAATCACGTGTTCAGTCTCATGAAAGTTCATATTCAATTGATCACTCACTTATTAGATTATTACATGCATCGTATTGGGGTTATAAAATGATCCAGAAGTTTTTTTTCTAACTTGAAGACTCTAACACGATGGAGGTTTGTAATGTGTCTTTTTATACATTTGTCTCAGATGATTCACATAGTCTTCGATGCAACGATGCAAGTCCTGACGAAGACTGGTATTCACCTCAAGCACTCCCCACAGTCTTCAGGTATTAAAGCCATAGTGTCATATTTATATGGACAGATACTGACAAATTCAGTTCAAATGTTTAACTTTATTGCCTTATAGCTTTTTAAGTTTAAAAGTGTAGTTTGGTGGTGACACAGGGACATAAAATGAAGGAGATTTGAAAGCACTCATAAAGAGAATCTCATCAAAAATAGACAAAATGTGTCAACATCTCTGTCTTAGACCTTTTAAAATGGAAATGGTCAGACACATTGCTGCTGTTAAACCTGCAAACAAAATTCTCTTTTTATATACAGGCAAGTTTAGGACGAGTCATCATTTAGTGGTAAAATTTGTAGAAGACAAGGTACACAAAGAGCTATCCAATATGTCAGAGAGGATGAAAGCGACATGAACCCAGACGGAGTGCACTCCTGAGCATTTCATCTTTATATGCATATTCTTTTAAGTCTACGTGATTTCTGAGCAAATATGGTATGCACAAGGGATTTGGGGTCATTCTTAGTTGGCATCTTTTCCTCTGCACTGTAAACTCTTTGAATTAACTTACAATGCAATAATTGATGATTATAATAGTAAGAAATAAGGGAAGCATCCATACTTTACATATACTGTAAATTATAGTCTTAAAAAATAGTTTGATATTTTAATACTCTTCTTTGCTGAGAACAGATGAGACCACTCTCATATATCTGTCCATTCGACATGAAATTACAGACAACAGCTGGTTAGTTTAGCTTAGCAAAAACAGCTAGTCTGGCTCTGTCAGACTAGGTAAAGATAACAAAATACATTTGTCCGTTTGTTTAATCTGTACTAAAACCAAGTGGAACAACGACACGTTGTGGTTTTAAGGGGGGTTATGTGCCGAACGCAGTGACCTCCTGGAGTCATGTCGTCACTGTGAGCTTTAGAGGTGCTAGTAGACAAAATTTGTAACATTCCACACAGCAACAAAACCCACAGGTCTGTTTTCTTTGTCTGCTCACAGTGACTGTTACTCTTCATGAAATCCAAACATAAAATGCACCTTTTCCTGTGACCCAGAACCGTATCTTTTATTTCCAGGAAAGGAATACTAGCAGAAAAAGACAAACTGGGTGTTGATTGGTTGTTATCAGTGGGGGATGGAGTAGAAAAACAGATATGAATAGCTGATTTTTCCTTTAAGTCGAGGGAAAAGTCTAGAAGTAGAAGCCATGGGTAAAGTCATCTGAGACAGAAGTAAATCCACATGAGCAGGGTTTTGCTGACAGATGTCTATATGTTGGTCCAGATGACTGTCGGGAGAGATTAGAAAGAAATACACCCTGCCAGGAAGTCTGTTTTAACTTCTAATGTTTTCTGTGACTTCCTGTTTGTGATTGCAATCAACGCTCAATAACGTCACCTAGTCGTATTAAAATTGTTTGTGGCATGTTATCGTATCATGATATTAACATTGTTCCTGTAAGTCAAATGTAGTGCTGCACAGAGATGGCCTTGAAGTCACCGTGTAGCCTCTGACAGTTTCAGTGCCCACAACACTGAAACACACACACGCACACACACACACACAGGCAAAGTAAGCCCCTAAAAGCAGTGCCAGTGCGAGGCTGGAGATCGGCACAGCGCTCGTATTGATGCAGTCATGTTGCTCTTTTTTGCTAGCCGTCATTTCCTAGAAATTCCTGTCTGACTTCATTCCTCCAGCCCTTTCCCTCTGATCTGCGTCACTGTCTGCCAATTGTCTTTTTTGCCTTTACAGAGAAATACATGCAAGCTGGAACTCACATACTGTATATCGCTTCCGCTGACACACATAAAAAACACTGTACATATTGTTGTCTGCAATCCTCTGCTCTCTCTCTTCCCTCGCATCACTTCTCTCTCATCATGTGATTCCATAAAAAAATGAATCAACTCAGTCCTGCTTTTCTGTTGGTATTTTAGGTTGGCTCCCCCGCTGTCAAAACAGACTCCTGGCTGCCGTGGATTACCCTTAAAGTGATACTCTACACAAAATCTGTCATTGGAGTATCAAACACTCACCCAGTGTTGGCTTGAAAATGGCTGTAAAAGGTCTGTGGTTTCCTTTCTTCTCATAGAACAGCAGCTGTGGTCAGTTTGGACTCAGGTCGTGGCAACTGATTCCAACGGTAACAAAGTTTCATGATGGAAGAAAGGTATCAAAACGGTCAAACTATACCTACATCATGACCGGCTTCTAAGCTGTCCATCCATATTTGTTCAATATGTTCCAAACACTCATAGTTTTGCCAAAATATGGCTAAATTTACAACTGCCAGCACAACTTTGAGAATCCAAGAGGGCAGCAGTGTATTTAAAGCTGCTATAATCTATTTGTTTATATTAAAGGAATAGTTCAGAATTTTTAAATAAGTCTTCACTTTCTTGCCAAGTGTTAGATGAGAAGATTGATACCACTCACATGTTTGTCCATTCATTATGAAGCTACAACCAGCAGCCGGTTAGCTTAGCTTAACAAAGACTGGAAACACGAAAAGAGCTAGCCTGGTTTTGTCCAAAGTTAATATAATGCACCTACCAACACCTCTATAGCTCTCTACAATACAAACACGAAGTGTAAAAAAGACAATTGATGGTTTATGTGTAGTTGTGTGCCAGACTATTTCTTGGCCAGGCTAGCTGTTCCCCCCTGTTTCCGGTCTTTATGCTAAAGTGGCAGTAGCTTCATATGTAAAGAAAGACATGAAAGTGATATCAATCTTCTCATCCAACTCTGTAAGAAAAATAATAAGCGTATTTTTCCAAATGTTTAACTACTCCTTTAACAATGGCTCACAAGACCCGAACCCGTGTTGAACCCGCAGACAATTATCTCCTAACTCTGCAGTTCCTCTCGGTTCCACAGAGAGTTTTAGCATCTTTTAGCTCATTGTTTTGGTTTTACCGCTCACAAATTAACTGTTTCGGTTCACTCTCACCGCATCTTAGCGTAGTTTTCAGCAGCAGCAGGCATCTGTCAGCAAAATAGCTCTAAAAACCCACTGCACACTACCTGCTCAGCACCAAACAGCAGAACAAAGACAAAGTTAGCGACTATCTGGTAAAGGTGGTGGAGCATTTGGCAGCTAAAGAGCTAAAGAGCCAAATATTTCCTTCAGGAGTTGGTAGAAAGCAAAAACAAAGTTAAAGGAGAATGAATATTCACCAGGTGGCCAGAAACAGGACTCCAAATGAATGCTAACGTTGGCCCATATCTGCTGGATGTGTTAAATAAGCAACTGTTTGCTAACAACATATAAACTTAAACTTACTTGTTTCTGCTGCCCCCAAGTGGCCAACAAATCAGCTAATGCAGGTTTAACCATAAACCTGTGATGAGCACACTAATGGCCCCAATTAAAGTGAAACGTTTAAAAATGTACAACTGAGGTGTCACCTGAGTAAAACAGTGTTGTTTGTAATGCAACCACCATACCTATCTCACCAGGTTCTGAAAGGGTATCTTAGGCCCCAGCGTCATACAGTCAACCTAAAGACAGCCATGTAAGTTAGAATGAAAACATATTAACCACCACATTTGGTATGTACATAGTTTCCACATGACAAAATTGATATACTGTATAGACGGAGTCAAGAGATAGAATATTTAACAAATTAGAGCAATAATGTGGAAATCAGTTTACACTTGTGTATTGTTTGCTGGGTGTCTGCCAGTCTCATAAACACACACACTGATCCCTCATCCTTCTCAGCCTGTTCCTTGCCCCCACACGCACACACACACACCCACACGCACACCCCCACACCCCTCTCTCTCTCTCTCTCTCTCCTCTGTCGATGTGTTTTTCCGTCTGGAGGTCCAGAGGTTAAATTGTCCCCAGCATGTGTTAGTGCTCAGGTCAGCAGCAGCCAGGACCTGTGATGACAGAGTGTGTGAACGCTGGGGAGTGTCAGGGGTTAAGTGTGTGTACAGGGGTTGTATGGCAGGCTGGGGTATGTAGGAGACAACCCGAAAACACTTCCTTCCACCTGGTTACCTCCTGTGCAGAACGAACAGGACTGATGTTTTGAGGAGTGATATAATAATAGTTATGCAGTAGTGGGGCAGTGTATATTAATAATAAGGCAAAGTACAAACACTGAAAACCTAAACATGGGTTGATGCTTGAAAAAAAGTTGTGTCTGAGCCAAGAAATGGACTGGGCCAATTATTGGACTCTTCTTTTTTCTTGTGTGTGCCAGTGATTGGACTGATGCGTTTGTTTAATTGTATAGTTTTTATTTTATTTTAATACTGTACTGCAATGTTGTGTAACTGTTATCAATGTGATGAACAATCAATCAAAAGTCTGTAAATTATTTTGCAGACAAAATTTAGAATTGGCAGTGGTTTTATACAGCCTTTTAAATGGGTTCTGTCACTTTAAGAGAGGGAAATATCATTTCTAAATAAACATTTCTGTTTCTCAACCTCACGACAGTATTAAGTATTTAGATATTTGTCAGACAACTATGGTTGGATTGGATACAAGTAGGCCATGAGTTAGGCTAAGTCAGGGTTTTTTTGCCTCAGTAAATGTAATACAAGCTGTGTACTATGAATTTACATCATAAATAATGGGTCCTTTCAAAAGTTTTAACATCCATTTTTTTAACTGCACATTCTGTTCAGGACTCACATGTAGACAAACAAACACATTCACATCTCAATTAAATTTTGTGTTTCCATTCACCCACTGTATCCTGCATGTCTTTGGACTGTGGAAGGAAATCGGAACATCTGGGGCAAACCCACACAGACACGGGGAGAACACGGCGAGAACATGGGGGGAACACGGGGAGAACACGGGGAGAACATGCAAACACCAGCCAGCTGGTCATCAGATTCAACTTAACTTAACTTAATCACTGAGTCATTGTGCCAATGGGTTTCTAAGTTATTTACTGTGTGCATTCTACCAAAGAGCCACAACACACATGGTAGAGACAATCAGAAAGGATTCACACACACACACACACACACGCACACACACACACACATTTAACATAGTGAGAACGACAGAAGCAGCTGCGGGCGTGAGCTGGAGGTCATGTTAGATCACAACACTGAGGAAAAAAACAAATTCTTTCACCCAGGGGGTTGTCCAAGATGTGAGTTACTAGATCACATGGTTATATACAAGGCCATGAG
Organism: Maccullochella peelii; assembly: GCA_002120245.1. Taxonomy (NCBI): domain Eukaryota; kingdom Metazoa; phylum Chordata; class Actinopteri; order Centrarchiformes; family Percichthyidae; genus Maccullochella; species Maccullochella peelii. The sequence goes on from LKNJ01001904.1 coordinate 37,320, forward strand.
TGTTTCCCTCAAAGTGTATGTCTGAGAACGACAAAGACGGAGAGTGAGTTACTGTGTATGTATGTGGAAATGTTTAACTTCTTCCATTTTATTACAATTATTTCACTCAGAAGGAGCGTATTTGCCTCAGCAGGAGAGTCTTTAAAACCATCAGCTCACACTATGCACAACATAAAATGAATTAACACCCTGATAAATAATTGCACTGCAGCCCAGAGCCAACAATCCACCTCCAGAGGAGTGCATGCAGAAAGGTGTGAACTTTGAGCCAACAGACAAATGAGGGATGTTACTATTTTGTGTACTGCTATAAAACAAAACATTAAAGAAAAAACAAGGAGCATTAATGTGTTTGTAAGACTATAATGCACACCTGACCAATGCCAGTGACTTATATTTGTGTTTTTGGAACATAGAGGATTTTTTTCCCATTTAGAATAATAATTGTAGGAAAGAATCTGCTTATTTCATTTGGATTTATTTGAATATATCTGTATGTGTGGAGCAAAAAGACCAGTTGGCAGTTCTGCTGCCAGGCAAGGGTCCAACAATCCAAAAATCTGTCATTATCTGGCAGTATGAAATACCATTAAAAAAGTTCAATTTAACTACACTCTGGGGTGTATTAAAGAAAGAATAGCCTTTTCAGTGCAGGGGAGGGTTCATTAATAAAAGTAATGTCTTGCTTTGGAATTTTCGCAGGTGTGATTTGTCTTAATCTTTAATGGTATGGACTGATTAAGAAAGCAAACAGTGTGTGTGTGTGTGTGTGTGCGTGTGTGCCCAAATGTACCTACATGTAGCGTGTGCACATCTGTATGCCAAAGTGTGTATCCGCAGGAGTGTTTGTGCGCGCCGCAGGTGATTAGAGCACCACTGCTTGTACTTTTCCAGTGTGTGTGTGTGTGTGTGTGTGTGTGTGTGTTGGCGTGTGTGTCTCAGTGTCCTCTCATTGGCTGAATTATTCAGGCTTAGCAAACAGAGCTGACAAGACTATGAGTGATCCTTAACGTTGTTATTGACTTAGACTTTATTTATAGAGTGTGTGGTCCCGCTGCACGAGCTGCACACAGCGCCACCCCTCCGAGGCCTGCGAGCAGACGCGATTAATCAGAAGAATGTTATAATTAGGCTTAATACCCTCAGGCTGCATGAACACACACACACACAGAAACAACACTATATGTGAACTTGAACATAATGTATGAATGCATGTGGTGCACAAACACACACACACACACACACATAGTGGGCCCTGTGTACGTAAGCAGGGCGGATGGGTTGCAGAGGTTTTTGGAGGGGCTGGGTGTGCTCTTAGTCCAAAACGCTTTAAGGCTTGTTCTCTTCATCGGAGAGGTTGTTAAACAAAAGTCAGTTTGTTACAGTAGAGGGGGCCAGCGGGGGTATTAATACACACCAATGCAGATGTCTGAGCATTTACGGCCATCCGTGAGAAAGCCTGTTGTGTTCAGTGTCAAATCTAATGTCTGGTGATCCCCATTTGGCTGGGCCTATTTTGGTTGGAGGGTTCACATGAGCGCTTTCAAAAGTACACATTTGTCTCCGAGTGCACTTGTATTTGAATTCTTCTATAGAGTGAATCACAATCACTTGCTTTCTTTTTCTCAAGTTGTGGCAAAAAATAAATACAAAGACTCCATTTAGTAATTACCGTCAGCTGAAGAAAAAATGAATAAAACAGCAGCCATTTTCAGAATTTTTATTTTATTATAAATAGTAGTGATAATGCGCTTGTACACATGACCTTATGTCATATCGCTTTGTCCAATAATACAAAAAATATATCAAAGGAATGAAAGGACTCATTCTAACATAGACAGATATACAAAACAAGAGTGCTGATGAAGGCACTCTGTTATTCTGAGCCGTAGTTCGATGGATTAAGTATTGTCATTCACTTGTACATTGTGGGAAATTTTTACAATGACACTGTCGACATACAGTACATTTGTGACAATAAATATGTCTGGAATGCGTTAGATACCTAATCAATATTTCCTGCGTATGCAAAAAAAATGGAAACAAAAAAGGTCCCAAGCAACACAAAAAAATAAAATAAAATACACTTTTGGCTTTGTCATTCCTGGTAATTTTCTGTTTACATTGGCATTCCCTTGATTCATTCTTCTCCTCATGACACTACACTGACTTAAGTCCTTACAAATGTGGTCCCCTCAGAGTCCTATTACAGCAATATTAACAACGTTTCGCATTTGTTTTGGACCCAAAAGCCTTCAAAGGCACATGTGTTGTTCCTTTGCAAAGTCCCAAACTAGATCCAGAGTATGAATCCAAAGTGGTTCGTAAGACTTTAAGAGGCACGTTTGATTTGGGTTTTTTTTATTGTTTTAATGGTGAGGTTGACTCTAAGATACATGATATTGCACTTCTGGTCAGCTGGGAGAATGGCTGTCTTTAGTCTTAACTCTCTTGGCCTCTCGGTTTCTCAAGTGTCTCTCGGTCGTGACTTGTGACCTGGTGGCTTTTTCTTGCCTGGAGAGGATCTTTAAAGGGTTTTTTTAACCCTGTGATCGATCTTGCCTATCCCCCACCCATTTTAAAGCCACTTCTCCACCGCCCTCCTCTACTGCTCTCTCATCTGTCACTTTCCCTAAAGTCACCCCCTGACCTCGACCGAGTTCCTCTCTAAAACTACAAAAGGCTGGGATCCCTGCCTCACCGTCTGAAACATCAATGAGACAGAAGGAGAATGACAGAAAGGCGGGGGTGGGGGGGTGGGGGGGGTTTGAATGAACTTTCTCTGCAGTACAGCTGTGGTGTACATTAGAGCTTCGGATACAATAAAACCCACAGATTCATTTGCTCACGTTTGTTTTCTCTGTCTCTGGAATTTCTCTCCGTGTGTGGGATGCAGAGATCTCAAATAAATGCAATAAAATCAACAAAGCCCTTTTCTTTTCCCCTTTTCAGCAGATACAATTTGGGGATTAGTTTGGAGATACATGGAATTTCATATGTAGTCATGTGGCCCTAAGACATGTAAACATGCTCCGTCAAGCGTCGGCTCAAAGGCTGGAAGTCTGTGACGATAGATTTGGGTTTGCTGTCCACCAATGGTGTTTGGTCATTGGATTTGCCTGTGGAAAGTGCCTCTTCACAGCACTGTAGATGGTCAGAACTCCACCGAGCCAACCACGTTAAGCGCTGACATCTCTGCCGTTCGTCTACAATAGTGATGCAGCAATGTTCACAGTCAATCAACAGTTTTTGGTCTGGTATTCCTTCTTGTGGTCCCTTCTTTTTTTGTCCATTTCTTCCACCAAGAATGAATAGTATAATGTCCTGCAGTAGAGAATGTGTCCTGGTAAATGGTCGCAAAAATTTTGGTCCAGATTTTAAAATATTTCCATTGCTGTACACACAAATGTCTCTCTGTGAAGTCCGAAGCTCATGATCAGGTGATTTCAGGCCTCAGATAAGGAAGGGCACCTGTAGAAAAAAAAGAGATGAGACAGTTGTTAAATTATCACCAGTGAAAAGGGATTTTTTTAAATAAGGTGGAAAGATGATAAAAGAGATATATGGCTGCAATAAATTTCGGGCATGTGTTTTAGCGTGCCATTCCGCTAACATATGGCTATTGTTAGCATAGCATGTGCTAACAGCGGTTTGGGGTGTAAGGTCAATGGAGGGAGAACAGAAGTGCGAGGATGCCTCAAATAAATACAACTACTACTAAACCCCCACCCCCAGAAACTATTGAGCAGGTACCAAAAAAGTCTCTAAAAAGTTTTATTTATGTGGATTTGTCATACTTTGTGTATTCAGTCAACTGTCCACTTATGTTTTCAATAAATTGTATTTTCTGACATGGTCAATTCTGGTGAAGAAATTCTGAATAATTTGTATATTTTATTATATTTATTGGCCTTAAAGTAGTAACATTTTAAACTGTTTAGGCTGAAAAATAATGGAATCAGCATATAAAATACATATCATGTGATATTTTTTAAATTGCAGAATGTAACTCTACAAAGCTGCTAAAACCCCCCAATTCAAGAAAAATAGACACCCTCAGTGACAAAACCTGGGAGCATTTTATATGGGAATGCCAATGCATTGGTTAACCCTTGTGTTTTGTCGACTCTTGCTTTACTTCGTCACAGTTTGGGGTACCAGACCCTACGTGTACCCTACCCCTATGTGTAAAAATAAAAATAGTTAGTCTTTCTTCAGTTAGTTAGTAAGTTATAATATTTGTTTTATTTTCTTCTGACCATATTAAAACTCAATATGTAGAAAAGTATTGAAGTGGTAACCCTTTCCTTTGCCACAAACTGATCTTGCACATTTGATGAAGGTGAAAAAATATAAAGAGTTGTTATTACACCAAATAATAACATATTCTATGTTTTACATGTTATATGGGTAATGCATGAATAAATATATATCTTGCGTACAGTATGTTATCCTACAGTACATGGTGGTGTTACTTATGTTTAGAGAGGTCAAACCAGACCTGTTAATATGAACAAACTGTTATAAAACACATAATAAAACATTGAAATAAATATATTTAGGGATTAGGGAGGAGTAGTGTTGTGTAAGAAGTACAGTCAACACCAATCCCATATACAGAGTAGATGAAAGTCTATTGTATTTAACAATACAAAACGTTTTATGTTTTACAGCTGGAGTCTGGAGACCCAAAACAGAAGAAATGCGTATGCATATTTCAAGTGATGTGTTTTATGTCTCTGGTTTCTGGAAGACTTGAGTAGTTAGTGTGAGCTTTGAATGCCACCATGGCTGAACAGCTAAAGAAACTTCATCGACAAAGCATCTATAGAGAAAAATTATAGCGTTGGGCACACTGATTGCCAGGTGACCTCTGCAAAGCGCTGCCCAAAAGCACCAGTGTAATGCCGGCTTAGCAACAGAGACATTACCTAAATAAAAACAAACAAGTATTCATGGATTACCACTGTTCCGTGAGGCCATCCAGTGAGAGCTACATGCCGTCAAAATGTGCAGCAGTACGGACCTGCCTCTTACCCTGGAACCTGGAGCAGCACGATTCAACGCTGCTTCCCCAGCTGACCTCAGTCCTAGCACCTGTTTCTAATAGCCGCCCTGCCAGAGGCTATTAGGATCCGTCCACCCCCAGAAAGGACCTTTCCTCTGCAGCTCCAAACCCAACCACACACCGGCTATCCAGTCGCACTGATTAATCACATCAAGATGGACTGCTCAGGCTTGTAATGCTGTGGAGGTGTATGTGAGCGCGTGCGCTGTCCTGGTGGCTGCCTTTGAGCTTGTGTGTGTGTGTGTGTGTGTGTGTGTGTGCGTGTGCACACGCGCAGTGCCACATGCTAGAGGTTTTTCATGTGTGTCGCCCTAATTCTTTATTCTGTTCACTTTGAGATATTTGACCGAGATATTTCATTAGACATTTGCTGCTCTCGGATATTAAGTCAGATATTCATTTGATACCTGCCGCCCCACAGAGCTTAGGCCTACATGCAGTCAGACTCGTTGGACTGTTGCCACGCTCTTTGAAGGGCCCGGTTGTCTTGAGGTTGCCACAAGGTCAGTGGATGAACCTGATTGGTCAACCCCCTGTGGACCAAAATTGAAAATCTGGTAATCACGCTGTGACGGAGAACAACGTTGCCTTCCAAAGTTCGATGGAGATTTGTTTGAAGTTGATTTTAACCCTTAAAGTAACAGTAATGTGAAGTGAAAAGACCCTCTCATTGCTGGACAGGTAGGTATTCTCTGAGGGCAAACAGACTGAGGAGGGCTATCGCACACTGCTAGAGCTACACTTTACCCTGATGGGAGCTGACTCTACAGTCTACCTAACCGCAGATTTCAGTATCAGCGCTGGGCTGATTGCTTCAGATCTGCACAATTAACCCCAACACTTGAGACTGCATGAAAAATGTTTGCTGCCTTTAACAAGCGGTACTGCAGCAACCTGTGTGCTGTCTGCTGCATGCACAACTGCCTTTTTTCCATCCCTGGAATCAAAGCAAGGAATTTGCGGTTACAAGTTATGCGTCTTAGACCACTGGACTACCAGAATGCCCGATGATCATACACTGTATCGCCTGACTTGGTTCAGATGTTTTCATCTTAATTCTTCCACTGAAAATAAGTGAAAGGCCACTGTAATAAAATCAGCCAGCGGTTTGCCCTAGAACATTGGAAAGGTCTTCAAATTACATAAGGTCATAGATTAAAAACAATCCTGTTGTTTTGTTGTTTCACGGTCTCGTGAACTCTAAGCCCTGAGACAAGCTTTTTAAACATTTTGACAGATATATTTCGGTTTTGTACACAAGTTACATCAAGCAACTGCGAGAGCCACGCAGCTACTGTAATGCTTAAACGCATTCACATCATTACAAAATGCGCTAAATGTCACTGAATCAAGCTACGCAACAACAACATTGTTGATATAGCTGCGTCCCAACACTTTCTACTGTCTGTAAGTCAAGCTTTGTCAGCGTGTTTTTTTTCCTCCGTGTCCGCTCCTTTCTAACCCAGGAGAAGGGTTAGTTTCTTCAAACCAAATTGTGCATGAAAAGCTATCAAACTGCAGAAAAACCCAGTGAGACCGATTGAAAATGTGATTTATCTGATCTCAGTCATAAGCCCAAAATGTTCAGACTGCAAATGTACTCAGACAGAAATACTTTATCCATACATGACGCTCATCAGCTTTCATGTCAGGACCGGGATGTCATATTCTTAAAAGCATGTCAAGCATCACGTAAAGATTATAAAATAACTGCAGTCAGTGTGGATGGAGTCAGCTGATAGTGGCGGAATGTAACTAAGTATATTAGGGCTGCAACTAACGATTATTTTCATTATCGATTAATCTGCAGATTATTTTCACGATTAATCACAATTCCCCAGAGCCCAAAGTGACGTCTTTAGATTGCTTCTTTTGTCCAACCAACCGTCCAAAACCCAAAGACTCTTCATTTACTTTCATAAATTACAAAGAAAAGCAGCAAATCCTCACATTAAGAAGCTGGAACCAGCAAATGTGTGACGTTTTTGCTTGAAAAATTACGATTAATCAATTATCAAAATAGTTGGCAGTTAACTTCCTTTCGATCGACTAATCAATTCATTAACTAATTGTTGCAGCTCTAAAGTATAATTAAGTACAATTTTGAGGTACTTGTACTTGAGTATTTCTATTTTATGCTACTTCATACTTCTACTCCACAACATTTTGGAGGGAAATAATGTAATAATGTCTTTTTTGTGTTTAATTTCAAGATTCTTCCTATACTCATTGCTTTCACTCCTTTTGCTGCTGGTGTCTGCCGTCTATCTGCTTTCCTTTTTTGTTAACTGCTCTGTAAAGTGCAGTCTCTTGGTATTTCTTTTAACAAATGAGTAAATGTGTAAGCAAAGGCTATTATTATCACATGTGGTATTTGTTTGAATCTGTTTGTGCAGGTCTTGGTGTGGAAGTGAAAGGTGAGAATAAAAGTCTATTGACCTTACTTTGTCCGTACTGGCCGTACTGGTAGGACGCCACGTGGTCGACGGTGTAGCCCGGTGAGCTGTAGGAGGGGGTGCAGTAGGACTGGGAGCTGGGCAGGGAGGGCAGAGCCGACATGGAGGGAATGCTGGTGAGACCCTCCAGGCCCTTGATGTGATCCATGCGCTGGCTGCAGCTGGCCGCCATGCCAGCAGGGGGTTCGAGGCCGCCCGTCAGAGGGGAGATGGCGTAGTCGCTTTGGGGCTGATGTGGCACGCCGCCTGGGTTCAGCAGACCCATCACCTGATTGGAAGGAAAGAAAGAAGGAATAAAGGAGGGAGGGAGAGAATTGAAAGTTAAATTAGTTTTGGGGTGTATTTTGTATTCTGTCAGAGCAGTGTGAATGGCTCTAATGTTGTTGCGTTAGTTAATATAGTTAACTTGTGTTGAAAACGAGCAGAGGACAATGGATTTGTTCCCTTCATGTAAACATCAACAATGGAATTATGGAGAACACCACTGAAATGTGGATTTTTTTTAAATGACAATTATTGGCCCAAACACTAACCCTAGTCGGCAAAAAAGGGGACGTTTTTTTTTTACAAATAAGACAAGAGGGACAGAGCATCATATGTGTAAGATATGTTTTCAGTTTTGATTTTAGTTCCTGACTAGCCTTTATAATACATGAAATATCTCTCACTTTTAGAGTACAAGCACAGGGGTGTGTGTTATATGTATCAACACAGACACTGAGACAAACACACACACTCAGACACACATAGGAAATCCCCGTCGCGGACATCAAAAGGCTCCCAGCAAGCCCGTCCCAGACAGAGATAGCACCAGAAAGGAAGAATTAAGCAATTTGTCTCAGATCCACGGCTCCACTTATTCTAAAATTCCTTTTTGACACTGCTCCAAAAACCCATGGCACAAGATAACTTATCTCCAAGAAAGATATGCCGACAAAGATAACACCAAAGAAAAGGTCTGTGTGAGCTCGGCTCTGTTTCTACCTCAGCAAAGATTTGCAGTTTGAGAAATGCGTTAGCTCTTGACCTGGTCTTTATTAGCGACCAGATAATCAAATTTGGGGGAATATTCCTTGGCCAGCAAAGGATGGAAAAGAGCCGTGGGGCAAAGTGTTTCAACTGGTTTCAAAACAGACTCGATACCACCGACCCCCCCCCCCCTTCAACGCACGCTGAGTTTACCTGTTCATCATCAAAGTGCTCGGTAAACCGTTAATAAGACATTGAGTCTGGCTTTATCACTTGTGAAAGTAACTCTAACTGAACCTGCTACCTCTAAATGTATCATATCCCACCTCCTTCTCAACAGAGCAAAGGCCTCAAGGCTCCTCCAGTTGTCCTAATAAGAAGCAGGTATGCTGCTCTTTGGGTCCTCTTGGCCCTCTAAGTGACATATTATTCTACATCCACACACACACATGGTCCTGCTTAAGTCATTTCCCAAGTAGGGGAGGTGAATGGAGGAGTCCATGTTGATTTGGAGAGGGGAGTTGTGTTTCCTCCCATGCCCGGTAACATTTTCCTAAAAAATTAACCTGCGTATGGAGGGTTTGGTTTAAATAGAAAGAGAGTAAGGATACGCCACAGGGAGCAGGGACACATGCTCTTTAAACTGGTGGATTCTAGTTTGGTGACTTTCCCGCTTGTGCTTTTTGTCTGTTTTTGTCCTCTATCTCTTTAACCAAACTCTCTACCCATCATCCCTCTCTCCTGAGCCTCTCCTTGCCTCATGACATGGCTGCTAGCTGGGCCCATCCAGGGTGTTTTATATTGTAACACTGCCGTTGCCAGCGGCCTAAATCAGAGCATCCAGGAGTTAGCAGGGAAGAATGTCGGGATCGGGGGGGGGGACATCTGAGACGGGACATTCCTTCCCAGCTGTATGAAATATATACAAATAAATTGGAACCTTTGCTTTCACATGGAGGAATGTTGAGGCAAACATTTTAAGAATGCAATCACGAGAAGCTTCCCTTGAGGCTATAGTATAGTGTGTATAGCAGTGTTTGTGCACATATACATGGCCATGAGGATGCTGTGTCTAGCTGCCTCTATGCACATTATTGTTTGTAAATATATGCAGTTTGTTATGTTTTATGCATGCAGCAGTGTATCTCATGATCATCAGCATGTACAATGATTATTCAGTGTGTAAAAGTAAAAGGACAGACTCAGAGGGGATCCTCTCACAGCACACACGTATTGCCCCAAACACATACAAGAACACTACAAAAAATGAAAAAGTAGTATGAAGTTATGTGTGAATACAAATTGCTCCTTGTTCCCTGTATCTGCTGCTGTATTTGAAATAATAAATAAAAACACAGTAATCAATCTTCCAATCTAAACAGAAGGTTGAAAAGTTGACTTAGCCATGCTGCTCAACCATGTCGTGTAATATTTGTGTAAAAGATGTTGCAGAATCCTTAACTGATCCTCAAAATGTCATGGAGTTGATCAATTATCTACACTGTGCGTGTGTACTGGTGCGAGCGTGCCTCTGTCTTCATGCTGCTGCAGCCTGTTCTCCGAGGAGTCGGACTGTGCCAGGCTGAAATCTCATTTTCTGCCTGTTAGGGTCTCTAACTCCTCCGTCTCCTCTGTTGTCCCCTCTGTCTAGGTGCAGAGACCTTGGGACTTCATGCCTGGATAATTGGCTGTAATTGTCTTTTCACTTCTCATTTGTCACACACTCAATTGTCCTCTGTCCTTCTAGAGTCATCTCACTTTTCTCCTCCAACAGTGAGTGACCCATCCTCCAGTACTGCCGAGGAGTGTGTGAATGTAGAGCCTAGTGTTTATGGTGTATAGTAGATGGGTGGATGAATCGGTGAGCAGTAAGCACGTGTATTTATGTGTTCCACACCTGGCTGAAATATTACTTGAGAAGAGTGTTTGACTTTTTAAAGCTCTTGATGTATTGTGTGAAGCTCTGTGTCTGACAGAGTAAATCATGCGTGTCTCAGTCGGGTTGAACTCTTTGAAATCATGTTCAAATCTAATTCTGCCCAGCTCTGCTGTGGCATGTTATGGGTATTATCCATGCAAGTAAAACTATCTTAGTCTCTGGAGACATGTAGAGTGTCAAACACACAAGTCTTATTCCTGTCAAATGAATGCACTGCAAATAAAACTCAAACTTAAATCTCTGGACTAGTATGACCTTTGTGTTTTTCTTAAAACAAATGAATCCAATATAAGTTTTCAACTGAAATACATAAGAAATAAGAATTTGAAGAATATTAGTATTTTTATGGAATGTTGGTGTGAAGTTACCTAATCTCACTAAATCTCCCTAAAGGAAAAAATCTTAATCTCTTAAATTTGAGTCTAAATGACATTTCTTTTAGCAGCGCAGTCTGCTGTTTTATTGACTGAGCTATATTGATCCCAATTTCACGGCTGACTCAGAGCAGCTCAAATACACATATTTTAGGCTGCAGTCTCACCTGTGGAGAGAGTCCGTTTCCTATGGCAGGGTTCATGGGATTGCCCGGTCCTCCGGGGCTCACAAAGCTGTCCGAGTAGCCTGAGAAGGAGTGGCGTCCGGAGGCGAGGCAGTAGGCAGAACCTCCTTCTCCCTGCCCTCCACTACCAGAGGCTTGGTGGCCCGAGGAGGGAGGGAGAGGCTGGGGCCGATGCACTGTGCTGGGGGGCTCCGACACTGCCAAAGGCATCACACAGAAAGTTAAAACACTTAAGGATTGTCAGTTACAAGCTGCAAAATATAACTGCTGAGTGGTTGGTACTGGGATCAATGAAAGTGCAATTAAAACCCAAACAGCCCACTCTAGCGGAGTTGTTACTGTGTTGAATTTTCACTTAAGCAGAAACAAAACTGATGGACGTAAATTTGAAAATGTGTCTGTTCAAAATGTATAAAGAGTAAATGCTCTGAAGTCTTTATTAAGTTTTTAATATAATAATAAATATTATTTCAGAAGGTCTGTCTCATGCAGTGTGAAAGGGTATTTTAATTTAACAAACAATTCCAAAATTAACAGTTTCAACAAATAATGATTATGCAATAAAAAGCAATGCTTCTGTCAAAATATAGTTGATATAATAAAACTGTTGATTTCAAAAAGGAATTCACAAAGCACAAGTGCACAAAAATTAAGAATTATTTACACTGAGGATAGCATTTTCTCTCCATGACTTGTACACATACCTACTGTTTTAACACGGTAAACTGAGAAGAGCCTCAAGATAAAAGCTGACAGACGCCATCAGACAGCTGAAAGTTTTGTAACTACATTTTTAGATTTGTTCTCTGTCTCTCTGTGGTAAGCTATTTCTACCACACATTGGTTTTGGAATCAAACCAAATGAAAAATGCAATGTCATCTATATAAGAACAAAGGTTTCTTTCATTTTCCTAAAAGAGTATATAGTTAATTATTTGCATCAACAACAAACACTGTGCTCATAGCATTAATACTTTGAACAGAAATATGATTTGCTACAGTGAATATTTATCCACATGTGAACTGTCAACCACTCTGTTTCATCTCTTACCTTGCGCTATAGATGAGGGGGGGTAAGCGCTGTCAGAGAGCTGGTAGGGGGGGATGCTGGACATGGCTGAAGGTGGGAAACCCCCTGGGATCAGGTGATTAAATGCCATCAGTTGATTGGCTCCTGCTTGTTTCCTCCACCTCGCCCGCCTGTTGCTGAACCAAACCTAGAAGGACGATGACAACGATGTTTGATCAGCGTGTGCGTTATGTGACTACAGACTGCAGTTTTTTCATGTCTGCAATGCCGCAATGTTACACAATCCATCTACTGTATTAGCAGACATTATTTTAGAGGTCAAAAATCACAGCTACTGAGAGCGACAAATGTAAGACATTAAATTTAAGTGGTAAACACACACTCACACATTTACACATACTGTACACTAAACAATGACTTCTATCACAGTCTCTATCAGAGTGTGAAGCTGAAAAAGGAGGTGAGAGACAATGTGAGAAAAAAAGTTGTGTGTGGGTTAGTGTGTCATGGCTGGTTGCACTGAGTGTGTGAGTGACATGCCGTGTCCATATGGAAGGGGCTCATGCTGGGCCTGCTTACACTTCCCATATGGAGCCTGTGGAGGAGAATTTACCGGACTCCAGATCAGAAATAGGAAAGTCCAGATTGGGCCCCTGGGAGTGAGGATGAGAAGTGCGTGTGTGTGTGTGTGTGTGTGTGTGTGTGTGTGTGTGTGTGTGTGTGTGTGTGTGTGTGTGGGCGTGCGTGCGTGCGTGCGTGCGTGTGAGGGATGTTCATAGTAAGGACAGGTCAGTGCATGCTGGTGTGTTAGGTCCAACAGAAGTGAATGTGTGAGGAGAGTGCTGCTGCCATCTTGTAAACATTTTCTTGTTTTAACTCCTGTTGAAGGATTTCGTGGTTCTCGGTAAGGCTGAGGTCAGATTTACAACCCTTGAGCTTATGAAGCCCTTTCAAAAATCCATCATATGAATTCCTGTGTTTAACAAGCTAAAATCTGTTTTCTATCTCTCCAGTTCCTAAAAAGCTGACATTTTGTAGATATTTGAAATGGATGTACAGCATATGCACGTGCCCTCTCGTACCTGAACCCTGGCCTCTGTGAGTTTGGCCCTCTGAGCGAGCTCCTCCCTGGTGTAGATGTCGGGGTAGTGGGTCCTCTCGAAGGCCCTCTCCAGCTCCTCCAGCTGCTCCGCCGTGAAGGTGGTCCGGCTGCGCCGCTGCTTCCTCTTAAGCGGCAGATCAGGCTCTGACTCCACGTCTGAACCCTCATCTGAGTGACTCGCTGACAAACACAGGAGAGAGACAAACAATGAAAATAGTCGGAATGAGATTTTCTCCCAATATCAGATGTTTAACCGTGCAAAAGTTGATGACGGTTTCTTCCTGACAACCCCCCCACACACACATTCAGCTTAACAGCTTCAGCAGAGTCACTCTGTAAAACCTGAAGTGAACACCTGACCTTGAAACATGCTGATGTTATAGACCAACACCTTATGGTGCTTTAGGTGGCTGTAACCTCACATAGACTATTCAGCAGAACTGCAAACTGATATGTTCTCTGTTTCACTTGTTTACTTATAGTTTTCACATGACCACTTATAGAAGGTGGGTATTTTCTTTTCTTTACACACTCCCACACACACACACCATCAGGCAGCAGCCTTCCTCATGGTCTTGTGGCCAAACAGACCTCCATTCAGAAGGAATATTTGGAGCCTAAGGAATAATCCCACGTACAAGATTCCCAGGGCACCACAGGGGGACTGGTGGACTAAAAGCCACACAAAAGGCTAATTTGGATCCAGGGGCTATTCTTTGAGCATGCGTCTGTGTGTGTGTGTGTGTGTGCGTGAACAGTAGCGGTTGCCTGGATGAAGGACAAACTGTTCAGTCAGGTGAATGCTGGTCTACTTATCTAAAACTAAGCTAAGCAGGAGATATGAATCCCTTTTCTCTTTTTCTGTAGCAGTCACGTAGCTGATAATCAGATATCACAGTGAGTCAGTCTCATGTCTAAAGATATAAGTCGTCAAGAGTCTAAATGGAGCATAAAAAGTTTAATCCGAAAAACATTTGTTTACCAATTTACAGTGATAAACCAAAAAAATCCCATAATTCAAGTCAAGTCTTAAGTAGAACCCAAGTAATTATCCCTATATGTAAAGTCTAGTGTCAAGCTAACAACATTTTGATGGGAAATCTCCCCTCCCCTTGGTAACAATTTACCCACCTCCCCTCATGTCTGATACACAGTGACAAAAGAGTAAAAAGTTCATGAAAACAGTTGAATTGAATTTATATTGAATATAGGGCTTTAATTATCAACTATTTTCATTACCTAGAAATTTCTGATGGATTGTTTTGTCATTACAGTGTCAGAAAATTGTGGAAAACGGCCATAGAGTCCAAGGTGACATCTTCAGATGGCTTGTTTTGTCTGACCAACAGTCCAAAAAGTTATTACATTTCCAATTATATCAAACTGAGAAAAACAGAGAAGCTGTAACACAGAATATTTGGCCTTTTGCTTCATAAATGACATACATTTTAATTAAAATTGTTATTTATTAATTTTATATCGATCTACTAATTGATTAAGCAACTAATCTTTCAGTAACAACTGAATCAATATCCTAAATTTGAGACATACATAACTTGTATTTTTGAAGTGTGATCTTCAGCCTGACTGAGCTGCAGTGATATTATGAGTCCTGACAGCTTTTGTGTTCCTACTTTTCATCTCTGTCTTAGATCAGCATTAATACTATTGTGAACTATGTTCTATAAGCCAGCAGCTTGGTTTTTAGCTCAGTACTTCAAACACCCCATTGGCTCCATTCTAAGTTCACCAAGGCCAATGCACCCACTTTGTGTTACACTTAATTAATTCCCCCTCAGTGTAGGGGAAGTTTTGTGTGCAACACTGTATTAGTTCCCCCTCAGAAGCAACAATAAAATACAAGAGAATCCAAATAGCTCAGGGCCCCTCATGTGAAACTGATCCTCTCTCCCCTTTGGCGATTTTCTCCTTGCAACACCAATAGCAGTGGGAGTCAACTTAACATGCATTAGGGGCAAATTGGTAAAGAAACATTCAAGCATAAGGGAGGCAAAAAGTAAAATATTTTCAAAGGGGGAGTGAGAGAAATGGAGACATTTCCTTAAGCCTGCTGAATATATTACAATTTAGCACTCATAGCTCTTTAACAACCTGTGTGAGTTTAGCGTTTTAACAGGAATGATAGACTCTATCACTAAAAGGGCGTACATCTCCTCAAATGGATTCAGGGAGGAGAAGAAAAAAATCAAAATGGCCACTGTGTTAGAAACTTCAATCCAATTAGCTGTTTTGCAACTTTTTTCTTCAACACGGTGACGAAAACTTTTACCACTCTGCAGGCCATGTCACTCTCAACCAAACAACAAGCTCGCAACATTTTGGATGACTAGTAGGGTTGCAGGACTTGTGTTTTAGATGGTGGGGAAGGAATTTGGGGTGTGGAGTGTGAGGCTTTGGAGTTTTGGACAGGATGGCTGAAAAACAAGAGATGAGGCCTTTTGTAGCCTCCCCCCTCTCCAGTTCCTGCATGGAGGAGGGCCACTAGGAATGCTTTTTCGCTGCCCCCCCGACTTGAGCAGCATGCATGTTCCTCAGCATTTCACAGGGATTTGGGCCCTGGGAAAACTGAGGCGGCCAGGAAAATCCTTAATCACTTTGGAATTACCAATCGGTTATGACTGCTACCGGGGTTTTGAGAACTTTTCAAAAGAAGCGACAGAGTGGCACCTCTGAAGTCTCGGGAGTCTAGTCGTGATACAATCCTGAATCAGATCCTTTACAGGGGACTCAAGTGGACTCATTTGTTTCACCTCACTTTGTTGGATTGCTACATCACCTGATGTTAAGATAAAACAAGATAAGACGATGGGACGAAATGATAACGATGTCTGTGGGGAAGCTGGGTCAGTGCACCATAATGATACCAGAAGAGCAAATGCATGGCACTGAACATCATACAGCTGACAGGTAGAACACTAGGTGATAAAAGTGGCTGCCAGCACGTATTAAAAAAAAAAAGTGTGGAGGGAACGTCGAACTTGCACATTTTTCACTTCAAACAATAGCAAACTCCTAATTTGCCCAACAAACACGCTTTTTGCACTTTGGCACGCCACCCTCCTTAAACAAGCACCATTTTCTCCTCCCTCCTCTCTCTCTCGGTCTCCCTCCTTCTCACCCTCTCTCGCAGCCTCTCTTTGTCTCGCCTCTCCCCATCTCTCTCTTTTCTACCCATATTTCTCTCTGTGACTCTCGGGCTCTTTGTTGCTCCACAGAGCTGAGGTCTTTGCCGGCGATTTCCACGCTCCATCTGTGGAATCCGTCATGGCTCCCTCGGCCCTTCACAGTGGAGGGCTGTCACCTGCCCCACGGGGGAGCTGGAGGGGGGACATAAAGAGGCTCCGCAGAGGGCTTGGGGGGGGTTGGGGGTGGATAGGGGCACAGCCGGGGGCATTCTAGCCCTTCCCCCCCAAAAAAAACCACCCCCTTCCTCCAGAGGGAACTGTAAGAGCACCTGAGGGGGTGAAAAGGGCAGTGGAGAGGGGCAACAGGGGCTGTTGTTGCCGATGTAAATGCGCCCATGGGGATAGTCTGTTTGGGCATCTGTGTTGGTTTTTGTTGTTGTTGTTGGTAGAAGCGTAGTACAGCCACGGTCTTCAATGCATTGATACTAGTTGAGGTGAACGGAAGTATGTCCCCCATCTTCTCTGTTTACTCTAAAACACTAAAATCCTGTCCATCTCTTTTCAGCGCCACTATAGCTGTAATCAACCTTAACATTATTATGGAGCCTCTAAAAGTAAAAAAATCAACCATTAGGTATGTTTCTGCCTTGTTCAGGAAAATGCATCAGTTGTACTGTAAATGGTTCAAAGGTGAAAATAAGATGTAACGAATATTTATAATTTTAAAAATCCATCTAAAAAACTGGACACTAAAAATACTAATTGCATTGCAAAATTAGCTATTTATTGTCTTTTTAAATAATTCTGAGAAACTTTGTGTTTTCTCAATTTATATTTTGAGAAGATCATAGCACTTTTTTTTAGAAACACAAACCTCACTTTCTTTTGGAAGCAGTTTCTGAGCAGTCCTCATCACAAGACCAGTGTCCTGTTCTAATGGGAATCACCTTTGGACGCAGGTGGACATAAAATCTCGGTGACAATCACTTAAAAAGGATCTGCCCGCAAAAATCACTTCATGAAATCATGAGCCTATATGCATAAGATGGCAACATGTTACATATAAGCTCCCTACTAAAAGTAACTTTCACTGATGCTTTCAGGTTGAAAATCCAACTCGTTTTGATGATGAATAACTATTTTACATTTTTTTTACATTCTTCAATTTTGAAGTCCCCAATTACAGAATTATTTTTTGCAATTGCAATATAAACTCCCAACAACTTCCTGGATTTGTGTCTGTGCGTGTGTTTGTGTTAAAGACACTGCAAAGCTTAGATTGCTGTAAAAACAAAAACCTAAAAGAAGTTTATTCTACTCATAACGCAGGTCTGCTTAATCATCAACCACATGCCTAAAATTCTAAAATATAATGTAATGCAAACTAAAGTGTCAGGTGATGAAGATTCATGGGGTGACACATGGGGTGTAGAGGGCGTTTTAGTGGCAAACGTGTGCCAAGACGGAGGGCAGCCACCCAATCACCCCCTGAAGCTCACTACTCCCCACAGCTTGGCTCAAACGCTCATAAACACACACACACACACACACACAAAGACTGCAGCACTCCAAGCACATGACCTTGTACACACATGTCCACAGCGCTGGGCTTCCCCTGATTCTATATGCATTTTAAGGCTACGTTAATCGAGCTTGTCAGCCCTGAGGCGTCTCCACTTTAGCGTCCATTAACAGTACTCCCCCCCTGCTCACATGCCTGTAAGTGTGGTCAAGCACACACAAACACACACACACACACACACACACAATACTTTCCAAAATGATCTGTGTAATGATGAAATATAATGCCAAATCAGCATCAGGATATATATTACCTCTCTGACTGAGACAAAGAAGAGGAAAGGGAAGAGTAGACGGGGGAGAAGAGGTTGAAACCTTTCCCCTGCTGCCCGGATCTTTTCCAACCTTGTAAACCTGTGGTTTCAGAGTGCCCCGTTTGCCGTCATCGCCTCACTATCCCTAAGATCTGATCACATCTATTTGGCACCGTCAAATAGCCTTGGCCAATCAAATTATCCACTCTAACCGTCATATCGTTCCCCTCCTGTATACATATGCTATATCTTAAAATGCTGTATTTATAGCCCCTGTAAACACTTGACTTCTCTCTGTATACTTTCACTCCACCTCAGTTTAAAGGAGCAAGGGGGGCGGGGGGCAGTGCAGACTGCAGACATGGTACTGGCTCTTGTCAGTTCATCGAAATATGAGAAAATAGGAGCCTTAAAAGGGTAAAATTATCTGAGGAGAAGAAGGCCTGGAAAAGCAGCCTCGGCAAGATCGCCCGGGAGCCGAGGAGCATTAAGCCGCAAAATAAGAGAGGAGCAGTTGGAGGGGGTGGGTGGAAGGGGTTAGAGGAGAAAAGAAAACTGTTTAATTTAACCAAACTGAAGCCCTGAGAGGCACACAGTGTGTGGGACTCGGAGCCAAAACAACCTCTCCGGAGCCAAGAAAGCCCAAAATGGATCCTGCCATGCAACGCCATCCCAGGGAAGAGAAAAACGAGGAGGAGAAGAAGGAGGAGAATAGAGGATTTAGCTGAAACAGACTGTTGGAAAGACTTTGGCATTGCTGAATTTTTTTAGGGGGTGGGGGGATCGGATGGGAACACAAAGGCTTAAATATGTCTACTGAGACATGAGACAGTACACATTGAGCATGTATGCATGTGTGTGTGTGTGAGAGAGACAGATAGAAAGGGAGTGAAAGGGTTTGTGTCAAACTTGGATTTTGGGACTTGAGGGAATTGACTGACCATATGTGGACTATTTACACCCCTCTTAGGGCATCCCAGTAACTCTTCTGGGGCTTTGGTTAATAGTGAGGGTAAATTGAGCCTCTGACACGTCGCCCCCCTTCTCTCCACCTACCCCTCTCAAAAAAACACAAAACAAAAGGCAGAGGAGACAAACGCAGCATTTATTTGGGCGGGCCGACCATGCTGCTCCTATTCAGGAGCCGGGGGACTAAGTGACTGGCCGACTGCATTAAACAGTATATAGAAGTCAAGACAGGCAGATGCTGGGCCGGATAATGGCTTTACTGACAGCTTATGGACCCATCTGTGACTCTTTCTGCTGGGTTAAGAAAAAGATGCGTGCATGTGGATGTGGGTGTGTGTGTGTGTGTGTGTGTGGGAGGCGTGTTGGAGGGCTATTTGACTTGCTGAGGAGGAGTTTCAACCTTCACAGCTGCCCTGTAAATGAGAGTGTGCCAGAGCTGTGTGTGTGTGTGTGTGTGTGTGTGTGTGTTGTGGTTTTTTTAGCATGGGATTGTGATTACACACAAAAAAAATGATGTGAGCAATGATGTCGTCAATCACAGCCTTTTTACGCTACAAAAAAAAAAGACATGACAAAGGGGATGGAGGAGCCTGATGCTGTCAGCAAAGAATTATGGAAGTCATTGAGGATGTAGGGTATCAGGAAATGGTTACCTGTCATTTGTAGCTAAATGTGTTTCTAACCCTGTTTCCTGTGCAGCGCTGGGGGAGAGTGACCCTCCACGGCCCTGTGACCCTGCGGTTCTTCTCTGTCTTTTAACTCTGGAAATGACTCACGGCTCCAGTCAGTGGAGAACTTGTTGAAATCCAACAAGGTGAGCCGTTGAGCATGGTTAACTGTCATTCTCACTTTTTATAGCTGACAAGGAGGATGTTTGATGGTTTCATCTCTCTTAATTCTGGTGTCAGGCTGGCCCTACTGACTACAGCAGCCATTACTCTTCCATAGGAGAACATTTTCAAGGCTATCATCAGCAACACAAAAGCATAACCGTAGTTACTTTCCCCTTAACACTGTAGTCATGCTTCAACAAAGTAAGCATTGAAAAGTAAGGAATTTAATCCAGTACAATTTAATTTATGAAATTTTAACCAAAAAAAAATGAAAGTATAATAAGATCTAGTGAGACATTTAGAATAGCAGTAATGTGCTGTATAATGCTGCATTATGTTATATGGGTGAGGGTAGATCTGAGTTTCCTACTTTTTACCTCAACTTTCAGATGGTAAATATTACTAAGGAACTCCTGGTTTGGCAGTGAATCCCTATTTCAACAAGGAAATACCTGTAATCAAGTTCCACAGAGCGGTACATTCATTCAAAAAACCCCGAACAAAATTGATTATTTTCATCTCACACTGCATTTTGTAGCTTGCGCTGTAAAGCTCGAAGATTAATACGGGGAAGTGTGAAAGACAAATCTATCAGAAACCACAATTCCGAGTCATCCTGATGCCTTCAAGTTTGAGAGCGTGCACATCGGTCATTACAAAAGATATTCCCACATGGCATGACTACAGCATAAACACACATTTTAAGCCTCTTTCCCGACAAAGGCTTCTGGGCTAATTAGTTAACAAAGCTCTGAATGAAAGTCAGGCTTCATCAGCCAGGTGATTGACAGCTGCCTGTCCCCCCATCGGCAGCATAGATGCTGCATTTACTGGCCTCTGGCTGCAAACTTTGACACTCAACCCTAACCCCCCGATACACACACATTAAAAACAACCATGCTCACAAACACACAGACAGATGCATGAGAGGAAAATACGCACTCACATTCTTCCTTACTTTCTCAGAAACACACACAAACACTCATGCACATTAAAAAACAACCCCCCACCCCCCAGCTGTTGTGCCTATAGTGCATACTTGCAGATAAAGAGGGGCCTTATTCTAAGGCGAGCCATTCTACTTGACCTTCGCTGGGCCTTTTCACTCTTTCACTCCCTTCAAATCGTCTTTGGGGCTCGCTCACTCTCAGCTCAATGTGGCTAGTCCATCACGGGTGAAGGCTGGGGCGCTACAGCGGGTCTTGAAGGGGGAATACCCCAAATACCCCCTCCCCCATACACACACACACACACACACACGCACGCACAAGCCCCCTCCCTCTCAGAAATCACCCTGACTTCAAAGTTGGTGTGCATTCATTAATTGCCCTTTGAATTGATATCAGAGGGTCACAATAAGAGTGTGAAAGGAAAAAGAGGCTTTAATGAAGCATAGAGCAGCCATTCATTTCCAGATAACTATGTTTTCATGCTTGAATAGTCATCATGCATGGGCTTATTAGAAAAAACTCACGAGAGAGGGAGGAGTGCAGGATGAGGAGAGAGGGGCAGAGAGACAGAGAGAGCCCCAGGGTAGAGGAGAGTGATTTGGTGCTCGCCACTTGGCCCTCGTGCCCCCCTTTGCCCTCGTGCCCAGGGACTCACTGAGTGACACATTCATTCTTTCAACGGACAGACAGAGCCCTCTTCACCAGACACTTGGCTCAGGCCAGTAATAGCCAATAGCTATTATAAGATCCATCGAGACCTTATAGGTTCGGTCTTTGTTGGATTTGATGAGACAGAAACAGCAACTGGCAACTTATTAAGGCTACAACTAACCATTATTTTCATCATCAGTTAATCTTTGTAGTATTTTGGAATTTTTTGATTAATCATTTGGTCAATTAAATGTTAGAAAATGGTAATAAAAATAAAAATTTCCTAAAGCCCAAGGTGTCGTCATCTGTCTTGTTTTGACCACCAGTCCAAAAGCCCAAGATATCTTCACATTAGAAAAGCTAAAACCAGAGGATTTGGGATATGTTTGCTTAAAAAATGACCTAAACGATTAATCCCTTAGTAAAATAGTTGCTATTAATTCTCTGTTGATCGACCAATCGATTAATTGACAAATCGTTTCAGCTTTACAGCTTACTGAAATAATTCAAAGGAAATATCATGTTGAATATTGTAAATAGTTCATTCTGTGGGTTCAAAAACATCTTTTGCGATTGTTAACTTTGCTGACTACAGTTGAGCTCTGCCTTAAAGGTCACCGTAAGTGAGAACACGAGGCAAAACAACTGAAGTCATTGATCATTCATTTAGTATGCAAAAACTGGAAATTATGTTAAAAAAGTCACTTTTTATCTTGGAAAATGTGTTTTATCAGTGAGTGCTCAAAGTGTCACTGACCCTAAGATAACAACTGCAAACAGCTGATGTAGAAATGTTAATGTGAAAAACAGTCAGTCTGTTGTCAAATGCCTCTGAAAACACCATCATCACACACTAAACACACTGCACCTACTGTGCTCTCAGCCCATCCTCTTCCTCCACCTCTGCTCCCTGGCTTCTTCCTATCACTCCTCTCTTTCCTCTTCTCCTCTCCTCTGCCCTGGCTCTGATCCAGTGTGTGCCCACATGTTACATTTGCAGCACGCCATCCTTCACCCCGAGTGGCAGAGAAACCAGAGTTCTTCATTCACTCGCATTATTTACACAAACAAAGTCCTACTCCGTTTCTGTGACAAAGCCAGCTAAATCTTTATGGCTCTTTCATGTATTGTCCGCCCACGGTTCCCTTTTGTCCCCCGGCCATTGGCCTGGGCCCTGGATACAATGAGCCCGGGGGAATGGAGGCAGATTGAAGGAATGCGCCTCAATAAACCTAATTATGACATGATGACTGCGCTCACCATGGTAGGGGTTTTTCAAAGATCCCGGGCTTATTCAATTAGCCCTTTCCAGGATCCCCTTTCACCAAATAAAGTTATCCCTTTGACTGTTTGCATTGCAGAGCGGAATGTGTGTGTATGTATGTGTATGTGTGTGTGTGTGTGTGTGTGTGTGAATGCATGTAGTTGTGTGCGTGTGTATGTGTATGTGTGCGCGCACACACGGCTGGCCTAAATGGAAATGTATCGGCCCTCAACAAGGCTCCTCTGTATTATCTGGCTAATTTCACCTAACGAAGTATGGACTCTAAAAGATACACTGTGAAAATGTGAAGCAGGAGGAGGGAAGAGGCGGGGACAGCGTGACTGTTTTAATCATTAACTTTGTCTCCAGGGTTAATTACTATGATGCTGGGAGTTTGGTACAGCCCAGCAACAGGCCTGCAGGGCCCATTTACTGCCAAATATATAAATATTTGATAGAAGATGGAGAGGGGTGGGGATTTTTCGGTATAAATTTCTTTCTGTTTTAACAGTTTTACTTTTGGCATGGGAATTTGGAAGAAAATGTCGTTTACTTTATTTTTAGATGTCAAAAGTTAAACCTTTATATTACAATTTAATCATTCACTATTTAGTTAATTGAGCAACAGGCGGTGTACACATGGTTTAGTGCCTTTTTTTAAATATCTATAAACTCTCACCTTTGACCATTTAACTGGAAATATTAATGCTCTAAAGCCACCATTCAAAAAAGCTACTGCTAATCAGAAAAACAGCCAACAGGTAATTGAAAAACAGGGCTTAAAGTTTTAGTTTGCATATTTATTCATCAAGGTATAAAATGTGCTGGTGTTATCTTGATAGTTTAGTGTTATTTCATTTGCTGATAATATAGACTATATTAACTGAAGATATCTTGTACTGAAAAGTCACAACAAATATGTGTTATTTCAAAGCAGGCAGCTTATAAAGATAAAAGTGGTGGCCAACTTAACAAATTAAAAATATTTAAATCAGGCTTTCCTGCTAATCAGATGCAGTTACTGCAAACAATTAGGCCCGATATTTTGAAATTGTAACAAAATATATTTATAACTTAATTAGAAACTTTATGGAACCGGACTGACTTCGCTTTGTGCGCCTCGCAGGACGGAGCCCAGATATGAAACGAGCTGTGCGCCGCAGGCTGAGAGAAACAGAGAGACGGAGTAGGAAACAGAGGGAGAGGGGCGGCGCTGCTCTCCAGATGAAAGTGAGATGAAATAAAAGACTCGATTTAATCTGCTTGAAGAGATTTGGGGAGCAAGTGGTGGAGAAGGAGGAGGAGCGGGGGGGGGGGGG
>LKNJ01001904.1:61427-76278 GCA_002120245.1 Maccullochella peelii
GGGTCTGAGTTTTCGGAGTTGTGAGCAGCGCAGGACGGGTGGCCGGGGGCCCCATTGTGAAGCTGCGCTCCGGGCCAGATCGGTGCTCTCCGGGGAGAACATTGGTCCCCATTCAGCGAAAACACTCTTTAATACACTCCCTCCGTCATTAAATGTGACATAGCACAATATCGACATCATTTAGAGGACATTATTAATGTTCGAGGGGGCAAGGCCGGGACTCATCAAAGAATCAATAATAGATCATGAGTTACAGGCTGGAGACGTCTCAGTGATATTAGCGTCACCCTTCAAGGCGGAGAGGGTTTTGTTGACCAATTACAGTCTGAATATTATCACAAACACAGCAATTAGGCTTCAGCAGAAGCTGCTAAATCGCACAATGTTGTCTTTTCCGTTTTAAAGAACTGAAATTACAAATGCACCAGGACAGCAAGAAAGTTATTCAAAGTTTAGTCACGTCAGAAAACAAAATGTAACTTATACAAAGATCCAGCAGAGACTCTAAATTATAGCTCATGTTGGCGACTTGAAATGTTTCTTACTGACTTGTCAGGTACTTTTTGTGCTTTCTCTTCCTCTCAAATGTGTGTGCAAACAGCACATATTGCGTCCCTCATTTTGTTACTTTGAAAATGGCACATCTTAAATCCGGGCTGCGCTTTTGCGCGCGTATTTGTGCGCGTACACGTGTGCGCAGGTTTTGGGGGGGCGAGCACGCATCCTTGGGCAATACGTGAGTGGATTTCAGAGGCCTCAATTGTCATTCTGAATGGCAGTCGGCTTCTTTAGCCGACCCCAAAAGGAAACATTTTGTAGGTGAAAACGGCCATTTTCTCTCGGTGAACGGGCCCTCTAAACCGTGCCGGAGCGCTCCCTGAATAATTCATCCTTCATTGCGGCCTCATAGTGTGTTTTGTCGGGCTTTTCTGTGGAGAAGCTCTCCTCTCCCCTTCTTTTTCTCTGACTGAATTATAAACAGGTTGCCTTCTTCTTTAGCGGCGGCCAAAGCTGTTTCCAAGCTGGCCTTTTGTCCGCGCGCAGCCCAAGCGTAAGCCCCAAATAGACTCTCGCGCCTTTGTCTCCCAAGTTCATCCCTGAGCGTCCCGTTGTGCGCGCGAGGCGTGTCTTTGTGAGGAGTTGGAAACCGTTGAACAAATGTTTGATCAACTCATCTGGGGGACATTTTGTCTCCTCAGACTAGCGTCCTTTATCTCTCCTCCCCTATTTGACTGATGCGGGGACGAAGAGAGAGCAAACAGGGAAATGGTGGCTAAATGTTGACATTTAAACTGTTTAAAAAGTGGAAAGCGAAGGGATGGAAACTGCTGAACACACATTTGAACAACTCATTATGGGGTCCGTTTAGTCTCTGGTGCTTGAGGTGGACGGTGATAGATTATTAGTGACCATCTTAAAGCATGAAATATTTAGTAGACATTTCCAACTGTTGCTAGTTACATTATCGCCAGCTTTAAAATTAGACTGAGGGTGAATTGTCACAACAATCACCTCCAGTGTTTTTTTTTCCCGGAATTACCCTGCCCCATGTCAATCTAGGTGTCACACACTGAGCCTATGAGCTAGACTGAAAAGTATAATTACATTTTCCAAGGTGAAAAGAAACATGTTTAACTAGATTTAATCAAGTAAATGATGTCAGGCACATTATCAGCACGGTTTGGTTTCTGCAAAGGCACAAACTCACCGGCAGGAGAGAAGACTGTCATCCAGGTTTTTAAAGAGAAGAGCTATCCATTGTGGAGGTTGTAATCATTTGGAAAGTGCCATATTAAACGAGTAGCCGAGCGTGACGAGTTCCCACTCTAATGAAAAGAAAAACGTAAAGTAATGACATTCAAAACAGGCTAATTAGACTAATGTAGCCTATATAGAGCCCAAAACCGCTCTCATATTTCCAATTAGGCTACTGTCTGTGAAACTGCAATGAGGGAAATGAAGAAAATATGTCCTGTTTTATTCCTTGGCCTGCAACACATCCGGTGCCAGTTTACACAGTTTTCACCCCCAAAAATTTGCTTGGACCTACACTGTAAAACGTCCATCTTTAAAAGAGCCTTTGTATTTTTTTTTTTTTCTCAAATACGATTACATTTTCTGATGGAATGAGACAATCCCATTTCTTCCCACAAATCACTTTGAAAAACTTGGTTTGGGATCAGTCTATTCGAGCTCGTTGAAATCCACTAGGAAATAACTAAAACAACTTAAACTGCATCGAAAACAACTTATCTAAGTCATTTGAATTATTTTCACTTGTTTAATATAACATGTGCAGGTGGTCACTTCTTACAGTGGAAGCTGCCGTTTCAAAGACTAATAAAAGTGAATTTGTTCCATAAAACACAGCCAAACCATAAACAAGCATGTTAACTAGGTTTCCTCAATTTATTAAGGCATTACACTTAAACATGGTGGGTGAATTTATAAGGCGGCTGGTCTTTGTAATTTGCTAATCCACAAGAATAAAATATATTTTAAAATCTGTGCATCCTACTATGCAGACGTACTGTAACATGGCTATTCATCCACGCTGCTTTAAAACCACTGCTGAACATATACACCCATACACACACACACTGAAACACCCCCCCACTGCACACTCTCCTTTCCCGCACAGAGCCATCACCTGCTGTTTGATTTACGGTATACGGCCTCATGGGAAATGCGTTAGCCGGAGAGATATGGTCGATAAAGAATTCCTAACAAAGGACAACACGCACTCTCCACCCCCATCCAACAACTTTACAGCATGCTAAAACTTCACATGGAGGCCAGTTATACGACTAAACAAAACCATTCTCCTTTACACCCTGCTCAAAAGCAATCAACAGGTTGGAGGTGTGGAGACTGAATAGTGTTTCACAGATTCCTTGAGGAGGTTACTCTGCAAAATGTACTGGAAATGATCCAGATTAGAGAATATAGGCTAGGTGAATAAATATAAGTTTTCACTATTATTTCCCAAAGCACAGCTTAAATAGACAATTTAGCAATTGAATACTAAATTAAAAATCTTCCCATGTGGAGATGATGTCTGAGAAGATTCCACCGGGCTCTAATGTGTGTGGGGTCACTGATGTGAAAAAGATAACCCAGCTAAAGTTATAAGTGCCAACTATTTTCTTCTACATCAGCCACAATAACTCCAGCAGTTCACTCACATCTGTCTCCTAAGATGCCTTCAATGCTGTGCTTGGCCCTCCGGTCGCTCTCCTCCAACTCTTTTTTCTCGATTTCATCTTCATCCTCCTCTTCATCGCCTTTCCCCCCGAACTTACTCCGCATGATGCGACTGATGGAGCTCACTGTAAAAATTCGTTCAAAAGTGGAAATGACAAAAATTAAAAAGTAGCCTAATATTTCTAAAAAAAATAAATAAAACAATTATACTCACAAATTTTTGTTTGGCACTACATTAAAATAGGCCATTCATTTGAAATAAATATGGGTTGAATATTTGTCAAGATTCTCTAAAAATTAAAACACTGAAAGAAACATAGATTTGTAAGATTTGTTAAGGGGGGGGGTGTTTAATAGGCTACTTTTTTATTTTTTTTTAAAAAAGTCTAATAAGTGTTGTGGTGGAAGTTAAAAAAAATAGAATATAAAGGATGAAGTCCACGTGGGGAAAAAAATCTGATTAAATATATAATATTGATAATAATAAAAATATGTAAATTCATTCATTTCTGCCCTTTTTTACCTGAAGGAACGTTGTTGCGGTCACATATCCCATCCTTCAGTAATTTATCCCGAATCTCCCAGCTAAACATACCCGGGTTTTCCCGCTTGTATTCTTCTATTCTCTTCTCTACGTCCGGCGTTGTTCCCTGCTTCAAAGGTCAGAAAAGTCGCAGTGTTTATTCACTTCGTTGTGGCCCTTGGGGCAAAATGCATATGTTGCCTTTATAGTATACGTATAGTTCATATTTATTGTTAAGAGTTAAGCATTCAGTGTATGAAATATGTATATCAAATGATTTGTAAATTCTACAATTCTGCAAATACAAGTAGCGTACTGGCACAGTAGCCTCTGATCTCCGTCCTCTGGTTCATACCTTGGGTTTGCTGCCACCGATGGCCCCGGGTCTGATGGAGCCAGTCTCCTGGTACCGGCACAGGATTTTGGACACGCAGCCGTGGGAGACCCGGAGCTGTCGGGAGATGACACACGGCCTGATGCCGTGGTGGGCCATCTCCACGATTTTATGTCGAATGTGGTTGGGCAAAGGTCTGCCATTTATGAAAACCCCTCCGAGCTGGTTCACTCGGCCTTGACCCAACGGGGTAGACACTACATTTAATCAAAATATGAGAGGAGTTCGTCACCAAAGTGATCCAGTGCATGTTGTTATAGGCTGCTGCACAACACCACGAAACGTAAAGTTTTAACTCAAATGCAACTGAATAGATATTATAGAATGAAGCAGCAGTTTTGTAACTGCTCCAAAAACAGGTGACAATACATGATATGCGTATTACAGCAATAACTTATAGCTATGAAGTTTAAAAAAAAAAACTATCCCATTTAAACATTTAAATTATTTATGAAAACACAAAATATAATGTTAATAGCCTAATTATTTCATATAGCCTACAAACAAGTTTGCTAAAAGTTGCTAAAATTATACCAAAAATTGTGTGAGAAAAAAAAGCAGTCAAATAAGCTTCCAAAGTAGCGATAAAAATAATGAATAGCCTACATTAGGAAATATGTCAGTTCAGCAGCTACCAGTCAAGTAAGATGTAATTCTTTAAGACTTTTAGGTCCTATAACTGTACAAAGTTTGTATTTCTAAGCCGAGGTTAGGGACAGACTGAATGACAGGTCTATGGCTACATAAAGGCAATAGTGACGTTTCACTAACTAGCACTGAAACCCAAATATCTTCCGTCAACATCCAGGGCTGTAACCTTCCCTTTGGCTATGTGATGCTTTACCTTCCAGTGGGAAGCCACTGCGGGGGTAGTTCTGAGCCAGCGTGGGTCGCATCATCCTGGGTACTGACCCCGCCAACGCAGTCATACCTCCACCACCCCAGTGACTACAGATACCTCCTCCTAACGGGGAGGCTGCTGCTCCAACACCGAGCTTGCAGCCGGAGGACGTCGTTGAAATCGCCCTTTACGCCTGTGAGGAAGCTTCCTGGAAGGTTAGCCCCGGTTAGCCTCGGTTGGGGTTAGCCGCACCCGGGCTACAGCCAAGCACCAGTGTCCCGGGACAGCCACAACCCTCTGAGTCAAATGTGACGACAAAAAAAGAAGAAAATTGGATTTTTGGATGTTAATAAAGGTTAGTTTCTTAGTCTCCTCGGTTTTATTCGCCAGTATTGAAGCTCTTGGAAATGTGGTTGCCAAGGCAGCGTAGCTTGGACGAAAATATAGTTGTTGTTGTTTGTTGACACCGGTTCAAAGTGAGTGGAGACAGTCAAAAGTAGCGGAGCTCTTCTCTCCACCCGTCAGCGCTCCCGGCTGTGATTGGTCGAGAGGGTACACCCGGTACGCAGCGGGGCGCGAGGATTGGCTGGGGCTGAAAACTTTCATCCTATCAGAGACGCTGTCACAGTTTTTGCTTGGACAGGGCAGGGGCGTCAATTCATAAAACCCAAAGCTATGGCAGAGTCACTGCATGTACTGTTTAACCTCCATAAATTCCCCAAATCTGCTTAGCCTATGTGTTGAGTGAACTACTTGGAGGAAAGAAAAGCAACAAATGATGACTGAGAGGTATAATAATTTGGTCAATGCGGTAAATTAGTTGGTCAACAAACTATTGTGCGCAGACGCTCACATTGGTCCTGATGTGTGCTTTTTCCAGTAAATTACTGTCGATTAATCATCTTTCCCATTTATACTAATTTTAAATGATAGAACTAAGACCTATGGCAAGTTAAACTATTGGCATGCACAGACTAACAGAAACCCAACAGTAGGCCTAATACAATCTAATGCAACAAACAAGAAATACATTTCTGTAGCTTTTGCTTGTGACATATTGCGTCTTTATATGACATGGACAAAATATTAGAAAACACTTTCAGTCCAATACAGCACCATAAGCACAGCCTCAAGCTAATATAAGAAAAACAATAACAAAAGTAACGGTCTCAGTCCCACAAAAACTGAACATTTAGAGTAATAATTATTAATGGGCTGATGTTTGCATTGCATTGGGATTATTTTGTTGCATTATATTTTACTTCATTGACAACACTCAATTTATTGATCTATGATTTGACACCAAAACTTTCAGCAACGTTTTCTCGATCAAATTCAGTGATGACTGACAAGTTCTTCATATTTGAGTTTATTTCACATATAGGGCATTGTAGTTTTGCTTCATCTCAGCTCTCAAATGTAATTATAAAACAAGGACCAAACCTGCATAGATTCTGGACTAATTCAACAATACAGTAGCCTAATGAGGCAAAGCCCAAACTTGTGACTTTTGCCTTTGCAGATCTTTACGCATAACTGACAAAAAAAGATATACATGACTGAGATTCCTCTGTTCCTAATTTTGTCACCTCTGTCCGTAATATCATCTGCAAACTGTTTAAAGCATGCTATCGCACACGACGCCTAATTTGTTTCCACCCCATGGCCTCATATATGACACAAATGGTGCTAAAGTGTGTGCAACTGCAGGAATTTATTGTGGTTTTCAGACTGAGCACCAGCCAGCCGAAGGGGGACGTGCGCCACAGCAGGATACGACGCCAGGGCGGCCGTAAAGCCAGTCTAGCTCTGTGACACTAAGAGAAGTGGGTGTATTTTCATCCCCAAATGTCTAATAATCAATATTGTCCCCTCCCCAAAAAAAAAGAACAGCGCGGAGCGAGGAGTTGTTTCTTTTAAAGGTCAGCTATGGCCCTCTCTCTTTCGCCCCTGTCTCTTTTGGGCCCTGAGTATCGTGGGTCACAGCATCCTTTAGTCCCTAATCAATCACTGGAGCAAAGGTTCCGCTCCTGAGCTTTGAAATCAGACAAAAGCTCGTTTTACTTCACTGTCCATCATCCGAAGACAGGCACCTCCGTCCTTACCGTTTTAACATCAAAGTTGATCCTTTGCACCGATGCACGCGAAGTAGAACATTTTGAAAAGATGTTCGGACTAATTCAAATTTGATTCATTCATTGAATTTAATTCTTGTTTTCGGACATATGGCAGATCAGCGGCTGGGTCATACCTCATGTATCTATAGGCAATCAAGGTACAGTACCCAAGACAATAAAGCAAACTGGTAAATATCTATTTATGATCAAATATGAGACCTAGGCCTACTTGGAAAAATATTCCGTGGATGAGAGTGCAGATGGAAGCATGTTTTCTGCCTCTGTTCAACGCCTGCAAGGAAAGCTCTGAAACCTTCGTGGGACTCATGCAAAACTAAAGCTGAAAAGCACCCCAAGCACCTGATCAGCCCTTTCATGTCTCAACCCACTCACCTATGGGCTACAGAGCAATAACGGGGGCCCGACGGGGGGCCCCACCGGAGTCTCTGTCATTCACCTTATAATTTACGCAGGGAAGAGATATCCCACAGGCTAAGTAGGTTTCAATTAACATTCGCCTCTTTTAGTGGAAAAAAAACGCACTTCAAATGTTGACTTTGCTGTCAGAAACGCGCGTGGACAATGGGTGGACGCTGGGTTTAAAATAAGCAGGGCTGACGGGGGTCTTTCACCTGCTAAGGAGGATATCATTATCTTCAGACAGATTATTATCAGGCCTAGAAATGAATGAATCTTGCAGGTTGTCATAACATGGCTTCAAAGAGAGGGGAAATGTGAGTTTGTTTTTAGCTGATTTTACATGTGTAATAAACCAGACATGCTGTGAAGAATGGCTTCATTACTATACTAGCTGATAATTATTTGGGTCCCAATTATCATCAAAATGTTGTAGGTTATTCGGGGATTTTGCAGGCAAATAAATGAATAGGCCACTGTTAACGCGTGGAAATGTTTTCACACATTTAACTGTTAGGCTGTATAAGCATTTAGTTATAGTTTATATTTGTTTGTGTTTCTCGCATTTGTACTGCCTTATCCCTGAAAGGAAGAAACCATCAGTCTTTACGCCGACGAACGTGACGATTTGGTAGTGTCGGTGATCTTAGTGAAATTAGATATTTCAGCCAAGAAGAAAAAAAACAGAGGGCAAATGGAAAACAGAGAAAGTCATGACGCATACCTCGGCTCTTTCTTTAAAAGCGACACTGAATCTCCGTGTCCAATCCATTACCGGGGGATGAAATTCAAAGTCAGAAATCTCGCTTGATGAGAAATAAATTAGTTGCATCACGTGCTCTGCGTGGAGGGCATTCACACAACACATATTTGTGAAATCAATTAGCCTCCATTTCACCCTATGACGGTAATAACTCACACAAAGATAGAGGGGCTACAATAGGGCTATGTCAATTAAATAATTGTATATGAATTTATATTATGACTTACAGTGGGTCTACAGACAGGAGAGTGATATTGTATACTTTATTATATTTTTAAAATCACTTTAATATAATCGAATAGGAGTATGCAGTGATGTTATTGTGCTTAATATTGTGTGCTTTATCCTCAATGGTATAACATTCTTATTAGTTAATATGGTTTATATTCAGGCGTGGAAGAAGTATTGAGATCTTTTACCTAAAGTAACAATACCACAATGTAAAAATACCCCATTACAATCCTGCATTCAAAATTGTACTTAAGTAACTGTACATAAGAAATAGGAGTAAAATGTAGCCTACTTTAAGCATCAAAAGTAAAAGTAGGTTATTATGTAAAATTCCCCCATTCAAATGGTTATATTTAGAATATTTATATTATTGGAATATTATTACAGATTCATAAACTTAGGTAGAGCTAGTTTTAACAACTTTATACACTGCTGGGCAGTTTAATCTGTAACAATGCATATTCATAAAATGATCATATGTTTTTAGATAAAATCTAAATCGGAAAACTAGTAGCCTAACTATAGGTGTGATATAAATGCAGTGGAGAAAAAAGTACAATATTTCCCTCTAAAGTGTTGTAGAGTAGATGTGGGCCTATATAGTCGCATTAATTGGAAATATTGAAGTAAAGTAACAAGTAAGCCTATCTCATAACTGCACTGTAAGTAGCCTATATAGTAGGACCACTCTTTATATTCTTATAGTTTAATATCGTTTATACTTTTTAAAATAGGCTACTCAAATGTATTTATTATACAGTTAGAACTATGATTTACTGTCTCCTGACACACTTTAAATGTTGGAAAGTGTTTCAAACAGTTTTAATGTTTTACTCAAAACTGAATAAGCAACGTAAGACTAGTATGACATGTGGGGATACAAAACAAGGAAAAACATACATTAGTAGGCTAAGAGTAGTAAGCTAGGCTATAGGTATGCTAGGCTATATGTTTATTTTTCTGTTGTTGACTGACAACGTCACGCTATACAGTGCGAGAACAGTGAATGGAAATTTCGAGTATACACAGAGCTAAATGTCTATCGAGAGGCATTCAAATTCATTATCCCAGGTAGCATCCTTACAAAAACATGTCGTCTGATTTTGTTTGTTGTCATGGCTAATTTGTAAATATTTGCCTCAAACTATTTTCCAGTAATCAGTGAACTGTAGCTGATTGAAAAACACAGCTATAGGCTCCGATACAATAGGCTGTAGTGTTGTGCTGCTGCACTGATTTGACCAATCAGTTAACAGAGGCTTGTTTACATGGTGCTGAGAATATGAAGAGAGGAGGGGGGTATATTATTTAAGGCAATAACCTGTGTGACAGCCTGAATTTATGGGGCATGAAACTTTTGGTTAATGCATGATGTATAGTATGTACGTCCTAAATAGTAACCTGTAATTGGATGGTGATTGGTCAACATTGGTTTTTATCTATTCTGTTTGTTTATGAAGGGAAAATCTTGTTGCTGAATGGCTTAATTTATATCAACTAAAAGGGATCCTTGTATGAACAGGTAAACATGTGTGAAAAATCTCAGTCTGTGATATTAACGGCACATGAGCATCCAGCCTATATTGAAAAATGTATTTACTTTTAATCAAGTTTTAGCCACCAGAAGTTTACACAACTAGACCTACATGAGAAATGACGGTGTTGACACAGAGGG
Organism: Maccullochella peelii; assembly: GCA_002120245.1. Taxonomy (NCBI): domain Eukaryota; kingdom Metazoa; phylum Chordata; class Actinopteri; order Centrarchiformes; family Percichthyidae; genus Maccullochella; species Maccullochella peelii. The sequence goes on from LKNJ01001904.1 coordinate 71,593, forward strand.
GTAGGTTTTCTATTTTTTATAATAATGTAGCATTGCTTGTCTTCCAGTAGAGGGCATATTTGATGCACAGCAGCAAGGGCCAAATCTTCAGTCAGGCATTGGGGGACCATCATTAAAAACAGCCTTGGTAACAGGCTATTCTATCAGCTGTTGGCTTCACTGTAAGACAAGGAATGATTGTGGGTAGTCATGTTTCCTTTATTACTGAAATGTGTTTATGTATGTAAAACAGCACATAAAGAACATTTCTCTGTGCAAATACATTTGGTACTTTAACAACAACCACAGATTCTCATAAAAACCAACTACATTTTCTAGGTCCTCTGAAATAAATACAATATGCTTACATTTGTCAAAGGTAGACCCCGTTACTTGTGTCAAATAAGAGGGTGAAAGTGCATCATCAGAAAGTTGGGAAAAGGTTGAGCAGGATGATTGAAGCAAGCATGGGAATCAGATAGGTGCAAGAATCATGTTAGAACTGTTTTTTGCTTTTTCCCCGTGCAGTGAGGTAGGAACACCATGAGTGTGCAAGGGCATTAAATGCTTTGATTAAAACACGTTGGTGTCCGAATCATCTCCGAATTCTATACTAAATGCTGACAGGAAGGTCAGGGAGCCAGAACATAACACAGGAGTGCAATACACATGCTTCATGGACCATCACACGATTGTCAATATGAGGGTCTTACACTGCACCACAGATAAGGTATCACTTTTTGCCATATTCAAGAATTATAAATAAAGAATTGTATAGATTGTAGCAACAATTACATACACAGAATTTACCAACGGTTCACAGTAATATTTATAATAAGAAGTTAGCTGTGTTGTCTGAAGCTGATTTCACTGAAAAGTGAATTCAGTGTTTCTGTTTTGATACAGACCCACAATGTATTTCTGAGGGAAAAAACCCATATAAACCAAATTATATTAAGGTTTAGTTTAGCAAAATTAAATATTTGCATTGTGTTAGTGCAGGCACTGAAATAACACAAACTTTCTTGGCCCATACTGCAGTGATTTTTTTCTATGCCTCTTTCTAATCTCAGCCTCACAGCTCATGGAGCTCTTTAAGTTTCCAGAGGTAATTATGACTCTTGACAATCTCAGAGGAACCAGAGTGACACCAAAACTATCCTTTTATAAGCTGTAGCAGATCCTTTAGATTCTCACATGTGGCTTTGAAGGAAGAAGAGGAGTGAACTTGAACATGGAAGCAGCTGAAGTTGGACTTTAGCCTGGATTGTACCTGTGTAACTGTTTAACTTATAGTACCCGGTATCTATTCCAACCTTTCTTCAAAGCCAGATGCAAAGACCCACATTCACAAGTATAAAAATGTGCCGATTTAGGAGACTCCTCCGTGTTGGAAACCCTGTTTTCAACTTCCGATGTGTGAGTGATGTGACAGAAAGAGGAAATCCCTGCCGACACCCCAGCTGGACGCTGTCTGTGGCAGGAGGCCCGTGCATGATTTTGATTATGATTACAGTGAAGTTTTGCTTCGTTCAGCAACAAGGTGAGGCACACAAGTCAGGAAACACAATGTCCCTTCTGTTTAAAAAAAAAGTAAAAACAGAAAGCCTTGACCTTTTAAGAGCCTAACATGCGCAAAGGTAGCCAAACACCGGGTCAAAATCACAAGCTATCGCCTTGAATCCCTTTGAAAAACCTGGAAGAGGTGCAGTTTTCATTGTGATAAAGGAAACAGTGCCATCCTGTAAGGATACGTTAGACCACAAGGATTAGGAAGGTCTTCAAGAAAGGCTGATCACACCTATCCTGTACCACTCACCACTTCTTTGTGGACTATTTACAGTTTGGATTGTGGATACGACTTCTTTGTAACAGAATGACATTTTAGAGGCGTCTCACATAAACATACAGGCCTCCATCAAAACCAAAATCCATCACCTTAAAACTCAGAAGGAAACATTGCCAAATATCTGTACAATACAATAGTGCTTTGTTGAGATATAAGAGTGAATAATCATGGACAGTTATCATACAGTGAGTGGCATAGTGGGATATGCATATTATTTACCAGGAGGGGGGGGGGCAAACCCTGGAAATAAGCACTTCACATTCATCAAACCAACCACAGCTTAGACCAACACCAAGGGTCTAAGTGTTGGGCAAGTTCACTCATCAAGACGCCCAGTCAACTGGGTCTACTGTAAATTCAAGTGCATGACTTAAGGAAAAGATTACCAGGAATCATGTCGGCCTATTGCTCCAAACAACACGAAGGCCTTTGGGTGTTTGTTGTACTCATAAAAGGCCATTTTGGGACGAGATTGGTTCCTAGAAAAAGTAAAGGGAGCAGGAGTATCAGTTGTCAGTATTATGTACATAATCACACACCCACAGTAGCCTACAACATCTCCATCAATAGTCAGAGCTAGCAGCCTATCAGGCGTTTCTCCGGGAGTTGCTGGTGGCGGATGAGCGGCCGGTCTCATGGTCCGGTCTGTATTTGAGCCAGCAGATGAGCCATGTGACGACTACCGAGAACATGGCCAGGATGCTGGCTACCGACAAGCAAATGGGTCCCGCCGGCGAGGGAGGAATGCTGTGGCTGTGCACAAAGATCAGGCCCATGAACAGCAACACCAGCATGGACAGAAAGGAGAAGATCACGCAGACGCAGCCGGTGGTCAGCGCCACTCTCTTGCAGCTCTGACAGCTGTCGTAGCGCACCGAGTCCTGGGAGAGGGTCGTGGCCGTGGACACGGTGGTGGACGGGGTCGCCTGGCTGACGCTGGACGTGCCCGACGCCTCCTCCCGGCGGAGGGCGACAAGAGCTGGGTGCAGCGGGGGAGGGTACGGCGGCAAAGCGTCCTGAGGCAGGGGGTCCGAGTCGATGTAGAGCGGAAAATCCTCCGTCACCTTGGTGTTGTTGGGCAGGTTTTGTATGCGATAATCCGGCACCGGAGTCCGGTGGCGACAGACTGGGCAGCTGATGCGCCATGGCCGCTCCTCCCGGAGGTGAAGCGTGTTCAGGCACTCCTCGCAAAACGTGTGCAGGCACTCAAGGATCTTAGGAGCCCGGCGGTCAAGGTCGAAATAATTGTAGCAGATTTTGCATTCGTACTCTTCGTAGGGAAACGCCGAGGAGGCCTCGCCGGGGGGTTCCGCTCCGTTTGATGCCAAATCTACCTCTGCCATGTCATCTTTCGCCATTCACATACTCCGGTGAACACAAAGGGAGCTGGCGGACAGATGCTGATGACGGTGCACGTCTCTCCTCCTCTCCCCCTCCTCTCCTCCCCGTTCATTGAAACGCCATCATCCCCGCAGACATTGTTGATGTGCTCTGATGGTCCCCACGGCGTCCTTTGTGGAGAGCATGATCGGGATCCCGGTTAAATATTAAAACGCTCTCATTCCGTGTTCGGCTGTGTGGGAATAGATGATGTAATGGTGGTGACTCCGATGCGAGGGCTCATCCATCCAGAGAGTCCGAGCATCCCACAAAACAGAGAGAGAGGGGCTGAGGTGGGGGGGGCGATGTGTCGCCCTAGTCCGGTAACAAAAGAGAGAGAGAGAGTGTGTGTGTGCGTGTGTGTGTGTGTGTATGTTGTTTTCAGTGCTCTGTATGCGCAAGGAGCAGCTATGACAGCCATGCTCGATCGCAATTACGTAGACCATGTCAGACCGTAGGATGCGCTTACTTGGTCAACTGGGGGCGTCAATTCACTGTTTCCTGTAACAACAGACAATCTAAACTCACACAATGTGCCAGAAAAACTTCTTATCAAACACGGGTCTGCGTTGTCTTACATTACAAGGGACTGGACGGAACAATGGCAGTTTACTTTATTATTCAATCCATATGAAAAGAGAAGAGCTTCACTTGATAAAGGGAGGTGGATCTAAAGTTCCGCACTTATTCAATACATCATGTGAGAATCATTTGGCGTGTGGAGGCTCCAGGCATCTCAGTGGGTGCTGTAGAAAATCACAAATATTTGACATTGTGGGGCTACATTTCGTAGAACCTGTTGCTACAATATAGTAGGCCTACTTTTAAATAGCCTACAAATGCAAGTTTTACTGCTGCCTTTAGGTTGTCTATGAAACATTTTCTAATCTTATAAAACTCACTAAGTTAACTCAGTTCAACAAGCACATTTACTCCAAAGTGTGTACATTAACTTTCAAAAGTTGTTGTGTATGTTATGTAGCCTGCAATGTTAATCACTGTTAGAAAAACACACACACACAAAGATATTTTTAACCTTGTTTTCAGAGATTTCAAATAGGCTGTTGAAAGGGGTCCCATGATCTCAAACAATCTTAATTTGGTGAATATATTCTTCAAACTGATACTCACAAGATTTGCTTCTGAAGCTGATAGCTACAAATTATTAGTGACAGTTTTAGCCTAGGTACTCATTCTGTTTCCAAGTTGATTACACTAAAATCAAATTAAATCATCAACACATTGGTCCTGTTTTGACGCGGTTACAAGCTGATGGAGGCTAAATGGCTTTAAGACACATGATTGTTGTTACATCTTATTACTGTAGATATATGTCATGTGGTTAGCTCCATGGTATAACCCCCAAACCCGCATATTAAAGCAAACATCGCGGAAACTTGAAAGGAAATGGCGTTCCACCAACCTGGAAGAATCACGTTTAGTCTGGCAAGATAGTCTTAAAACATATAGGAAGGCCC
>LKNJ01001905.1:0-55947 GCA_002120245.1 Maccullochella peelii
ACACACACACACACACACGATGGCATAAACAGATCTGCCAACAATCTAAAGTCTCATAGTGTCATAAGTCACAATACTGGTAATGGCCCTTAAATTAATGAACACTGCAATTTTAACAACACAGGCACAAAAGCCATACCACAGATTTATTTTATAAACTCTATTTCTAATGGCAATAAAGAGTATAGAGAATATAATGTACTTCAACACTGCATTCTGGCCATGTTGACCATCAGTAAGGTCAAATGCATTAAAGCTTGACCCAAAATATTAGAGATACTAGAGAGACAATACTAGAGTAGCACAAACAGTTGTGTACCTTGGCAACCCAGGATAAATATTACTAAAAAAAATATTGTTTTTAAAAAGTATTAAAAACAATAGACAGTGGCACAGGTCAGCCATGGTGCATAACTTCCAATACACGCAATATATTTAATTTGCAAAACCTTAGCTGTTGGTGAGATCCAAATATGAAACAGCATTCCAAATGAAAAACTTCTTGTTTTTCAAGACGATTTAGGGTGGTTTGTTATTAAATCCTAGATGAAATATGTTAGGGATAAGAGGCTTGAAATCTTTTATGGTTTAGAATCCAGCCACTGCCTATAAAAAAGCCCTCTCAGGCATCCAATACAACACAGCATTTCTCTTCTTGCATCACTTAAATGTACGCTACTGTAAAGTAGTCCACAAGTTACCGTTCTCTCAAACCTAACTGGCTAGTGAATGAACTTTGTGAGTTAGTGCTCGTGAGTTTTGCTTAAAGGTGCGCAGCTACATTTTAGCAAAAACGACACCTGATGTTCCGTACCAACACAACACCTTTTTGATACCTTAATATACACATTTACAACTTGCATTCAATGCTTGACAGTTTGATAAGGACATCTCAGTACTCAAAAAGGTTGAGAATATATGCTGTAATTCACAGTTGAGCTCATATTTGGCTTGTGTTTGTTTACTTTTTTCTGCCTGTCTAGCTTTCCTGTCTTTGATTGGAAATGTCCAACAAATTAAATTTTAAACTACATTTGGAATTATACAAAATGAATACTTAAAGAGTAATATTCAGCCAGTGATGGTAGGCCTGTAATGGTGTAAATGGAGAAAATGGTTTCCAGTAAATGCAGTATTAAAAAAGCTTCAATGGGCTGTTTTCCACATTGAAGAGATTTTTTTTAAATCTGAATTCCTTGGGCCTGCTTTATATTGTAAATCTGAGAGAATAGCCTTCATGTTGTTATAAAGATGTGATAATAAAGAAACACAGATGGCACTCTTGAGATGGAAGCAGCATAATTTGCGTTCAGTTTACATGTGTGTCTAAAATGGATGTAATGCAAAAGGCAGCAATTATTTTTTCTTGGTGCTTTGGATGAATAAGAAGCAAATAAAAATGTGCTCAGTTCTGTGTAACCTCAGTCAGATCATTGGCTGTGTTAGTATTCTGAACTCTGCTACAACTTCCCAGTATTGTACTTCACTGGCCAAGGAGACGGGATCTTAGACCCATTCAGAGGATGAAGATAGAAAAGCAGCATTTCATCGTCATTACGGATGTGACTCAGAGTTAGGCACAAAATGTCCTCTGAGTAATTCACTTGAAAATTGAAAAAAGGCACAGTCATACAAATAGTCAGCCAGTCAAAAGGTCTCCTCACTTCCTCCACACACACCAACACACATACGCACTCACCGTGTGAGCTAGATAATCATGCAGCGATAGAAATGCTGTCCAACCCTAATCAGAAAGTGTCACAGAAAGTGTCAATATTACCACACCCAGCCATAAATCCCAATGGCATCTACACATACGCATGCACACTTTCATACACACAAAATATGGCAGGGATTCTCAGATGATCTGCCAGTGAGGCTACAGTAGCTTCTGTCACATTCAAATAAAAAAGGTTTCTGGACTCCTTTACTAAAAACAATCTTCATTACAGTAATTTGTTTCTGGATAAAGTTCCTTTAAAGTCCCTGAACGTCTTGTCTATCAGTGTCACATCCCTTGGCAAAGGGCTGCTATTGGGAACCAAAACATTAGGATTTTATTGCTGCTTAGCTAGAGGCATGGGGTAGTAGGATGCAACTGCAGAATAAACTATGACGATTTCAAGCATTGTGGTATTCGAACACACAGTGCACTAAACTAGACCCGGCTAGTGGACAAGCGCACACGGTCTGAGATTTTGAGAGTTCAAGCCAATGTCCGTTCTATCCTGTCATGTTTTTAAGGGTTTACGAACAGTAATTAGGAAAACAAACATTTTACAATATCAGAAATCATTACATAAATGTTGTCTGGGCAGGAGTATCAATTAATTTGGGTGTGGCGAATAGGTTCCAATGCTTGGTTTTTAGTTTGGTGGTGGTGCCACCCTTTTGTTTACATTTGGATCATTGATGTTAGAAAACCTATGTGATGTTGATTCAATTCAAATACATTTTGTATGTCTCTCAAGTAGTTGGTTACACTGGCACATTTTCAGCAAATACCCTGCTTGTAACCATAGAAACTTTCAGACACTGAAAGTAGTAGTAAGTTACTGTTTTTAGTAGAGACATATTTACTGCAAAGAGGTTTCATACTATGCCAGGGCACATCATGATTCTTGAGATTTCCTCCCCCAACCATTTCTCTACCATCTTTCTTGTCTCAACAAACCACTGACAAGGGTGAATATGGCCGCCCAGTGGCAGCCCTGCTGTCCAGACTGTGAGACTGTCCATTTAAGATTTACAGTGCACACCCAGCTTTATTCAGGTACCACAGAGAGGGAGATTTGACGTACTGCTTATGGTTGTGCATATTAAGATTAGGGGAGGATGGAAAAAAAATCAAGAAGAAAATCCCAACAACAGTGCTGCTTAAGAAAAATGAAGAGCGTTGATGCATGAACAGCAGTGCTAAACTGAGTGCATAGTATTGTGCAGATACGGGCAAATGTTGGGAAACTAATGTAGGCTTATCGGGTGATTATATTTGGCTTAACTTAAACATGCATTCTGTCTTGGAGGCATTTTGCTTGAATTGAACAACTACTGGAATATTAATGTGAGGAAGGTAGGATGACACATGCATATCGGCCATGCAAATGAAGAAAGCACTACAAAGATGCAAAGACCAAAAACTTAAAATGTGTCAAAGAACTACAAACCATTCAATCAGTTTCAGTCAGTGTTCTGAAGCCAGGCAAATATCTACAATTTCAAAATGGGCCATCATTTGGAAGAAAAATGGCTCCGGGTGTGAGCCAAGCTGTTTGTCCAAACTCACCTGGTGAAGTCGGTCATCTCCATCATGATCATGCACATCTGCTTAGCCAACACAATGATGTCATTGCCGCTGTCATCCCACTTGGATACCTCAGCATCCAGCTTGCTCTTCTCTTCCTGGAAGCTAGCCACCTGTTCTGCAATCTTCGCCTTCTGCTCCTGGGGCAACTGGGCCATGATAGCCTGAAGGAAGAATTATGGAAAGCAAAGAGGGTTAGCACACTAGACCTCAACATACTGTTACAGAGGCCATTTCTGTCTGCAGGGCATTTTGTTTTACATCATCTCTTATGGTTTCCATGGATGCACATGAGTTTTCTTGCCAGGCAAGAGCATGGTGTTGTTTGACATCAAAGGGAGAGAACCACTGTGGTATAATGATGCATTACACTACTGTGCTCCTAGTTTAACTTCTTTCATACATTTGTTGCACATTGTTAAATGATAGCTATACTCCCTGGTCACTTTATTAGGTACACCTATACATTTTAATGCAATCCACTACAACAGTTCTGCCACATATTCTTCCTTTACAAAGCTTATAATGTTCAACACATTATAACACAAAAGTTCAACACCATTGCAAACTACTTGTTCAGTAATAAACATAGTTAAATGAATACCTCCAGTGTCAATCAAAACTGAAAATGATTATCTTTGTGAAGATAGAATTTATGGCTGAGCTGTTGTATTGGACTGCATCATCATAAAGTGGCCACTGAGTGTGTATTTATTAGGACAATCGCTTGTTTTTTTTTAAACTCTTGGTGTTGAATTTAGTCATCAAAATGCATAATAGGCATGTTCGAGTGAAGTCTTAAGACTGAAACATGGCTACATGAATTGCTATGTCTTTTCTGTAAATAAATGGCATCAACACCAGTGTTGGACATTTCACTGACTGGCCCAGGTTAAGTGGAGACTGTAATCCTTTTTTCCCCCCCCTTCTTTTTTAACTACAAAAGCTGGATTCAAAATGGGGTTTACAGCCACTAAGTAATATTATGTGACATCTTGTGGAAAAATATAGATTTATTGAACTCTATGACTCTGGCAAGTGAAGAAGATCAATATAAGGGCATTTGTTTAGTTGTACTTAAGATCATGTGCAAATGTGTTTAGCACCATTCTCCTTTTGGGACTGGACAGTTAAAGGGCAGTTTCTAAACAGGCAATTGAACATTCAATGAATGAGCTTGGGAGGCCGAAGTGGGCAGACACTTAAGAGCAGGGAATCGAATATCATCGCAAAAGCTTTCATTCCATTACTGGTAAATAGGACTCTCTCTAGAGTCACCTAAGCTTGAACAAAGCTGTTCAGGGAAGTGCACAGATTGAGAAGCCCCTACCTAACAAAACAGTCAGATAATCTTTGGTGAACATAAACAGCTTGGAAATGTACTGATGGATCACTCCGCCATTAGGGGTTTTTGAGATTAATTTATTACTCTGTGTTCTTTAAATCATTAATGCAGTTAGCCTCTAAAGTTACAATTAAGTGTGAGCTTAAATGGACAAAAGCTGTTTGGTAAGGGAGCAGATCCTTACAGAGACACCATAGCAATACTTGCTTATCGAGCGGACTATTGTTTAGCATAACCACTCAAAACAAAAGGACAGAGAGCAGCTCTTATGAGCTTGGATTGCTGCTCTTGAATAGGTGATATAATAGCACACTTATTAACTGCTGAGAGTCTTTTTAAGTAACCTTCAGAGAGGTGAAAAAAGTCTAACCTGAACATTCAACATATCAACCATCAACACAAATCCACTGGTTCAGAGTAGAACATGATATTTGAAATTATATTTAAAAAAAAACAAATGTCATGGATAATTGAAATTTTGAAAAATTCTAAAAGACTGGAGGATGTTATAGGCAAAATATTAATTAATCACAATTACTCTCTTATGGCTACTCAGAGTCATAAGGCCTGAAGCCTGTCACAGCATGAATTTAGAGAGGGGGAAGGGAAGACATCATGGAAAGACCATCAGTCTGTTACAGGGCTAGAGGCTGAAGTATACCTCTGCCTTTAATCTCCTTGCATGCACGTGCATGTCTTTGAATTGTAGGTAACAACTATTTTCAACACAACAAATGAGACCCAGTTGTAAACAAGAGTTGTATGAGGAAAAACATTAAAAAAATACTTGGGTCACATTAGTTATGGTGGTGCCAAGTCAATTGTACCCATTAACAGCAAGGATAGGGGTCGGTCTAGACCTGCTCCTTGTGGAAAAGTGCCCTGAGATAACTTTGTTATGATATGGCGCTATATAAATTTAAAAAAACTGAATTGGGTGGAGTGTTTGAAAGAACAGTGGCATACTGTTACAAAGGACCATAAATAATTCTGCATTTTTGCAAATAAACAAAAAAACAAAATGCACTCCTACTACAGCCTTGTGACTGAAATGACAAATCGCTCTTCTGATTATGTAGTATTCTAAAATAGATTTCATTGTAGCAGGAAAGTGATGACATTTTCCTCTAATACATTGTCAAACATGCCACATGAATTTACTCAAGCTGGAAGGCAATATTCAACTCAATAATTGAAGCATATAGCCAAGCTTGTAAGTCAATATTTAACAATCTTAAAGTATTCCTGTTCTGTGAGGCACTAGTGAATGCAATGTACTACATGGAACATATTAAGAACATAAATGTGTGTACTTTCAATATGTATATGTTTTTCCTTTGTACATATCTCCCATTCATCACAAGGTATTATTGATGCCATTTGACAACTAAAGATTTTAAAGCCAGGAGATCAGACTCAGGAATCTCTGTAAATACTACGAGAAGCGATGGACAACTTACCCGTGCACTCTGGCCAGCAATAAGCTGGTCATCCTCCGTCTGCACGCTGGTCCTGCTGCGAACATCAAAGTCTTCGGTCTCAAAGTCAGAGTCGTCCAACTCCTCTGGAGTCTGTAACGGGACAGAGAGGGAGAAAGGGGCAAAGGAGGAGAGATAAATCAAAACAGCCAAATGAACAGGGTGGGGAAAAGAAACAAAAGAAAGGGTAGAAAAAGGAGAAATGGATAAGAAAAAGCTGCTAGTTGTAAGTTGAGAGAACATAAAATAATATTGGCATACTACAGCCTTTTGAGCACTACTAAATAACCAACCTGCTTACTATGTATGAGAAATGCCTTGGCGCTGCCAGCCAGGGCAGCATCAGATAAATGTCTTCCTCCCCAAAGCATGGTACAAGAAACTGTAAACTCTAAATGAAATTTGTAAATCAAGTGTAATGTGCTGCCTGTGCATTTTGAGAGGGAAAATGAAGGTACAAGCTGGTATGAAACATATTGGGAGCAAAACGCTGCATAGTCCCATCTGTCGCTGCTATCTGTAGAAACGCGTGTGAGGCATGAGTTGTGTTCTTCTAGAGCGCCGCTACTTCATCTCTGATCCATCACCTCTTCCCTAGCTTTGAATGCAAAACAAGCTACGACAAGTATTTTGCCATAAATATTAATATTAAAAAGAATTTCTATCTCAACAGGTCATGCTTAAGGCAAAATACAATACTGACTGACAGGAACATATTTGGTTGTGATATGGGCACAGGGAAGATGATGTGGACAGATAAAGGTGCATTATCACGTTTGTGTGGCTACTTGTGCTTATCCAGCTGTCTCAATACCTCCCCCTTCTGTAATGGACCTTGAGCTTAAAAATAGCTGAAGGTCTAGGAACAACCTTACACTGCTTATGAAATGTAGAGATGCTCTTGTTCTCAGGGGAATAGGGGTATGGTTTCAGATACAAAGCTGTGGTGACTCATAGGCATCTCTTTCAACACAGACAATGGTGTTCAGCGGGGCAGAGATATCACCTGCTGTGGCCTGTGCAACAGATAACCTGTGAATGTGGGAGGCTCAGAAACGATAGCTCATGGTGGGCACCCATTGGGAAACTACTGTAGATAAGTGACAACAATAGTCTGCAGTTTAATTAAACCGGTAGGTAGGTGTCAAGGTAGCACTGCTGTCACAGTAAATGAGATTTTAATACTATTTTTCATGCTGTGGCAAAATATGTTTATCAATATTTCATTTTGTAATGTCCAGCATCTCCACTGTGGGTATGAAAGCTGAAATATTCGGTTCCACCTGTATTACCTCAATATGGCACATATGATCAGATGCTATCTGAAGTGCTACAGTTACGAGAAGAGAGCTGAAATTACAGTACAATGCTAGAAAGTAGGACTTCATCTTATCTAGCATTTTTTGTCTGCTGCTGTAGATAGGGACAGGGCAGTCCAACAGTAAAATCCTCCATTGTTCTTTTTGTGACATACTTTTTTTTTGTTTTTTGTTTTTTAAAAGGACAGAGCCAGCCAAATCACCTTGGGTCGTGGCGCACTGCACAAATCATAAGGTAACAACGCCTGCCCTCTGTATCTCGCTGTCAGCAGCTCCCTGACTTTGAGACAGTTTGATGTCTGGGAGGCATACTCTCTGATGTCGCTGTAGGTGGGGAGAGGGTTCTGTCCACCTGTCAAATATCCAAGGGAAGTCCAACATAGGCTGCCTGTGCACCACTTACAGAGGTTAAAGACTTGTCTATCTTAAGTAGCCCCAACCACACACACTTGTCTGTTCTGATTTAAGAGTAGGCCACTGTGCAGCGCATGTATGTGAGGGTTCACAGAAAGATGGCTGGAGAGCGAGTGTGCAAGCGTGTGTGTGTGTGTGTGTGTGTGTGTGTGTGTGTGTGTGTGTGTGTGTGTGTGTGTGTGGACATGCCCTCTAGAGAAGTTGTCTCAGTGTTCAAGAAAGCTGAAACATAATATTTCCTTTTTCTTTGGACTCTGAGCTGAACATGTAACAAGTTTCACATGTAAACTGTGTCACTGAAGGACAGCTCAGCCAAGCAAAGGGTTCTTCTAGATAGAAATGAATGTTTTTGATACACTTGTCCAATCTCATTACAAACAACAGCAATTAAGGGAAAGCTTAAGGAGGCTGCTGTATAGATGCCCAGTCTAGCAGCTGAGTCATTTCCTGCTGAATAATCACCACAACACCTGTGATGATTACCTCACACACCTGATCTGAGAAATCCTGGCAAAGCCATGGGGAACTGCATAATTTTCCTTTCAAGACAATGGATGAAGTTTGAGTTAAGTCTCATCACTATCTGCTGCCAGCAGTTAAGAAAGGCAGAATGAATCATACTGTTAATTATAAGCAAGCAAGATTTTTAATAAATCCTGTTATTTTTAACACACATGCACACCTACACACACACTCCCACCAGGTAGTGTTCAGCCCGCCCCACAGGCCCAATGTTAACAGCTTAATCAATCTGGATAACAAGAGTGGAGCTGGGGCAGATGGAAATTGAATGTAGTTCTCTGGCTCGCAGTCCAACTAAAGAATGCTAATTAAATCCTCCATCTTAAATCAATTGCTTATTATAATGCAAATACTGCATAATGGTCCCTCTCTCATTTGGTTTTTGTCTATGTCTGAGCAGCATTATTCACGGGAGCCCAGGCACCGTTTTGGAGCACCACTGTCAATACAAAATGTGCTGTCAAGACTAATGATTCCAATTCAAAAGATTAAAGTGTTGAAAGTAATGGAAGATGGCATAATACAACCAACCAGCACAGTGTAAGTCAACGTAGCAAATACATAATTAGGTACTGTTACACATGAGAGGCGGTTTAAACAAATCCACTTACTTCTTAATATATAAAAAAATCAAATTTGGCAGTGTTAAGTAGTAAAACTAGTTATACTATAAAGCCTTAAGAACTATCCATTTCTCTTCACAGCTGGAGTGGGTTTTGTTGTCGGCTCATTGTCAGTCAATTAGGCACTCAACTACCATCTGTCTCAGTTATAGTTCTACTCAAGCAAAGGCCATTAACCCACAGACAACTAAGGCTGTTGTTACACTAGATTGCAAGTCTGGTCAATTAGGTCAGCTCTTGCATGAGACAAGTTAATCATTGGCTTCTAGGACTGCACGCATATACAGTTTCTCACATACCATTAAAAACAGCACATCTGGTGCATAGACCAATGGCGAGCGTGCATATATATATATATACACACACACACACACACACACACACACACACACACACACACGGTTTTCAGAGAGTTACAGTTTCTTTATGTGGCTACAGGCTAATCTTTCTATACATGTGAAAACATCCTGAAGTAAAACAGCATTTATTAGCTCCTGACAGTTTCAACTCTGTCCATGCTTTAGAGAGGAAAAGGTAAAAAAGGTAACTCACATTGTCCACATTTAAAACAGAGAACAGAATATGCTGCCATTTAAGATTAAAAAAATATTTGTTTTAAGCTCATGACAGGGTGAAAATCAAGTCTTATGTTGCATAAGTATAAAAAATAAAAACAAAAAACAGTGTGACTTACCCTGATCATGAGGACAGCCTTGCGAATGTCACGAATGCCATCGTATACTAGACGGGATGCGTCAATGAACTCATTCTCATCCACGGGTTGTGAGGGGTTTGCACTCAAGGCCTCAACTGCAGACTCCACTTGCTCTGTGAACCGTGGCATGACTGAAAACGGTAGGATCAAGAGTGGGAGGAAGAAAGGAAAAAGGAAAAACAATATTGATGATGAAGATTCACTCCAAAAAACACAAAGAGAAGGAAGGTACATAACAGAAGCACAGTATAAAAGAACAGACAACAAACATATACCTTGAGAGAGGGGGATGGCAAGTGTTAGACCACATGAATAAAAATTATGAACAGACAGAACTACATGTTGCAAGAAGCAACTGTCCATCTACCATCTCCAACACAAAACCCCTCAAATGATCCCCTCAAAGATACTAGTAAGGCCTAATTCTGTTCTGTTGGAAAAACAAAACCTCTGAATGATTAATTAAAAATTAATTACATTACAACTTTCACAGGTGAAATTTTTCACTGTTGGTCTAGGCTACTTTACTTGCTGTACTGCCTTCTATGGTTGCATGAGAAATAGGGAACAACTGGCATAACAGAGTTTTCCAATTTACAAATCTGTCCCAGCAGGCATGTATTTTTGCCCCATTGACAATATAATAACAGCTCCAGAAGGCTCTCCGGCACATCTGCATTAATAGCATTTCAAATTCAGTATTTAGGATTCAGCTAGGCCTTCATGGGAGAGGCAAGGATGTCATGATGCAGATGTGGAGGCAGAGAGCAGAGAGAGAGAAAGAGAAAAAAAAAAAAAAGACAAAAAAAAAAAAAGAGGACTTGGTTTTGTGCTTACAGACCGTTTATAACCTGCAGGCAACCTTTCTGTATGAAAGTGATGTTAAAAAGAAAATTAAACATCTTGTAGTATTACGATTGTTACAGTCACTTCCCTCAACCTATTACTGATTAGTCTTTGAAACAATTTTCCATTAAAAATACAATAAGCAGCAACAATGCATTGTCATTCATGTCCAATATACAGCTAATGAACTTTAGGGCTACAACCAACTTTCAGTCTTCTTTGTCAGTGGCACAACCCTACTACCAAACCTATCCCAAAATACAGACAACAAAACACATTTTTCAAATAGGTGGCAATTTTTTGGCATTTTTTTCATTACGTTCAATATTTTGTGTTCAGTCAGCCACCTAATTAAGACCAAGATTGCTGTTTTTATTCTGGTTGTGTGAAATATAGGCATGCTTTGGATGTCAATGCAATTAACTTTTGAAACTAGGATTCTTAATAATTGCACTAGCTACACATACATTTCCTTATGATTACTAGTAATTTTAATTTCTAAATTATTAACAAATGAAAGGGGAAAAAATATTTTGACATTGGCTCAGAAAGCATTCAAACCTATGGAATAACATACTGACTGATGAAATCCAAAGTCTTTAAATAACCTGCATGTGTCTGAAACTCCAAGTACACCAATAAAAACTTGCCTAAATTTGTAACACGGATGACGGTGCAGAAATTCTACAATTAAACAGCGACTACTGAGTTTTTAACCTGAATCCCATCACTTTATTGTGATAAGGACATAAGAAAATCTGACAAAAATTCTGACAACAGTCTGCCTCCAGAGTTCACCAGCTCTCTCAGCCACAGCAGAAATCCTGCTTGAACTACACCCTGCATTTCCTGACTTTTAATGGGCCCGCCCTCAAGAGGGCCAAGCTGTTTCCAAATCTGACAACCGACAAATCGTTCTGGCGTCTTGTTAGCTTGATAGCGATGGAAGCTAACACACATCACACATACTGCCTGATAATGATACAGCACAGCATATGGACAAAAACAACTTCTATAATGTAACTTTGGTTAAGATATTCAGGGCTATCTGACAACTGAACAGTGCCTGCTGTGCAGATTAGTAGTGTCAGTTGAGTCAGAGGTGGTTGGATCCAAAATGCAGGATTCATAAAGTGGACACAGTATCACACCCAT
Organism: Maccullochella peelii; assembly: GCA_002120245.1. Taxonomy (NCBI): domain Eukaryota; kingdom Metazoa; phylum Chordata; class Actinopteri; order Centrarchiformes; family Percichthyidae; genus Maccullochella; species Maccullochella peelii. The sequence continues at coordinate 11,722 of LKNJ01001905.1, forward strand.
ACCAACAGAGATGTGTTTGTATAATTGAATACATGCTGAATTCATAATGCGCGATCAACAATTAGCAAAAAAAAACCTGGGTATGTTCACCATGCCCGCCTTACTGACAGAGACCCTTATAGGGAAATAAGAAAACAGCTGGGAATGCATAACCCTCTTTCTCATCACACTGGGCCAAAACATGGTATCCCTGGAGGGCATAAGTTACACAAATATAAAGCGTACCTGTGTCAGTGAGGAGCTTGGTGGCCTCCAAGACCTTCTCTGTGTAGATTCCAGGTTCGTAATTGTCCATTTCAGAAGTGACCACATGGACGACTCTGGCAGCACGGCCTCGAATAGCCCCAGCAGTGCGATCCAAACCGTCAACATCTTTCTCCTGCAGAGCGATGACACACTTATTCACATCCTCCAGGATGTGGTTCTCTGGGGACATAAAACAATGATGCAATTAGTTGTGTATACTTTGTATTACTACACGTTGTACCAAACATACCATCAGCCTGCCTGGACAGAAAGAGGTTAGTGTGGAAGTTAAACTTAAAACGGTACTTCCATATTTTTTTATCCAAGAAGTTAATCAAAGATGGAACATGTTTATACAAGTCATAATGAGAAAATAGATATAGTCAGGAAATTCTCAGCCTTCATTCTGTGTTTGCATATTCAAGATGGCCACTGGGAAGCTCAAGTATAGGATGGGAATTTCTCAAACTGCTTATTAATGGGGAGCCTGTAAAATGCAATGTCCACTGTGTAAATTACAGTCTGTCCTTGGCTGCTTAACGAGAACTCTTTAAGGGTATGCCTGACAAACCATTTGTGCACTTTAACACACGTGACAGGATGTCAATTTCAGATGTAGTGCTGCTGATGCTTCAGTGCTTTCCTCTGTAGAGCCCTATCAGCCTTGATATGTATGGCTCTCATCAGAAAAGACTAATAACAGATCCGTAACACCTCTTTTACCTCCTTTTAAGAATGGCCTTAAGTGCTTTGTGCAAATCTATCTCAATACTGACAAAAAGCGCACTCTATCAATCAGGTGATCAATCAAACAGTGCAACTCTGTTCTCACATTAAAAAATAAATAAATAAATCATCAGTGATCATTCCAACAGTATGAAACATTTCTTTTGCCCCTGCATGGTTATGACATACACAAGTAGCACTCACCAGACACACAAAGGAAGTCATCAATGGATGTTATGTCATCAACAGCATCAGTGAGGACGCGGACCTGCTTCTCCCACTGCTCCTTGAACAAATCCATATTGTCCTGGGCCACCTTACTGTTGGGCTTGGCAGCAAGGGCCAACGCTGCATTAATCACCTGTAATCACCCAATTACAGCCATTAAAGCTCCATTACAGCATAGCCCTCAGCCACAACATTAACATAGGTTGATTGCGCGAAGCTCCCCGCTCTCCCAGCCCAATGTTGGGACTGCAACATGAAGCCAATTCATTCCTGGGAGTGATTATAGACGCAGAGCGTTTTGAAGGAGTGAATGAAATAAAACTAATGGCTGCTTGTTTTTGGGGAAGAAACATCTGTGGATATCAAAGCTCCGGGTGAATGGGAGTCATTAGATGAGATTAAAAGGAGCAGTGGCAGTGTAGTGGAGAGAGCTGGCAAGTTTCAGAGGTACAGATGAGGGACTGGTAGCATGGTAAGGGGTATGAAAAGATGGGCTTAATGGTGGAAGACTTGAGGTACTGATGTTTTTCTTCACTCAACCCAACTTGTCCACTATATCCACTATAGTATGTGTGAAATTAAGACCACAAAGTCGGGTCAAAGCATATAAAGTTTCGACATGAAAACGTATGCATCTAAACTCTTAAATCTGGAACTGGAGGTTTTTGTACATGGATGGAAGGAAGTTTTGGAAGTGGGGGTGGGGTATGTGCAAATACAGACCTAATGGTGTTCAGAGAGTCCAGCACAGGGGAGAGAGGTGAGGTGGGGGCACAGAAAATGAGTAAATCAATACGCTCACATGCACAGAAAAACATTTAAAAAATGACCACATTTAGACAATAGTTTAAGTCTTTCTACTGAACTTTTGATTGTTTGTTTCTACTTCCCATTTGTTTCCATCCAATGTATTTGTTTCACAGTTTAACAAAGTGTATTGCTCCACAGGCGCAAACTTCTACCTCACCAGCACAGAGAGCTGGAATTCAATTCTAGGTAGCGTTACCTTTGGGATGGTTGTATGTTCCAACAAAGAAAAATAAAAAACATTGCTTGCAGGTGGGAAACCATGTCCTTGTCGCTGCACTGGAAACTCCAACAAGCTATTTTCTTTGTTTTCCCCTTACCATTGCCACTAGCTATACCACTTTTGTGTGGCATGTTTGACTATTTTCCATTTTATTTTATTTCATTATTGGTAAAATGAATAGACTGTGGGAAGAAATACAACACCCCCACACATTGTTGTGTCCAGTTCAATCCACCACCTTTCTCGCACAAATACACAATCACAACACTGAAAGAACTTAGACTACAGGGTATCCACACCACCGTAATTCAAAAGATTGAAAAGTAAGCCAGGTCTGTTATTTTCATGATGCAAACTCTATGCTAATTTGTTAACCCAATTAAGATGTGCACATGGCAACTGCAAAAATGGAATATTGTCCTAATCTGGTTATAAAATGCTTACTGCATGTAAGTAGGCCTGAACAGTTGAAGCATTAATATCAAATATCAGGTACCTGGGGGCAAAGACTTTCCAGTTGAGATGCTGCCATACGGACCAGCTTCACGCCCTCTTCATTGTTGGAGATGGAGCATGCCAGGTTGGCCACCTAAACAGAAAACAGACACACACACAGACACAGACACACACACACACACACACACACCTATTTTAGGCACAAACAGGTACTCTAACACAGTCTTATTTTGAGGGAAACAAAGAAAGAGCAATACATAGATACATAATTAAACTTAGATAAGTTCATTATGGTAGCCTGGGTTAGGGATTGTTCTCTATCAGAAATGGAGCAGCTCTGCAATACAACTAATCCCTGTGGAATACAAACCCACTGCTGAGGATTAATTTATAAAGCTGCTAAAATTATACAATATGATGGCACAGAGGGGGAAAAGGAAGAACTAGGAGGGGAAACAAAAGCTAAGCCATTGAATGAATAGATAAAATAAAAGTTTTGTATTTGTTTCCCAAAAAATAGGAAATTTCTGCAAATGCAGGTTGTAGCTGGTAACTCAAGGACGCGGTTGTTCTCAGTGAACATATCACAAGGCTGCCAGATTGCCATTACGCTCCTGGAATCCGACGGGAAAATATTCCTGACATTTTCAAAAACAAGCGAGAACTGGAGTGCTGAGCTAAGCATGTCTTACTTGCGACTGCGACTTTGTGAGTATATTTTCTTGTATTGACCAACAAATCTACATATTCTTGCATCTTCCAGACTAACATTATGCATCTGCTCATATTCACAAAAATTTAGGTCAGAGACTTTGAAGATTCCCATTTGTTGGTTTGGATGTGCTGGCAACAATGCTGAAACAGAATGGCTGGGATGTGAGGAATTGTGCCAAAGTGGGATTATCCAATGGACAGAAAATACGCTGAAACATAACCATTACGAAGGCAAATAAATAAATAAATAAATAAACCCTCTTGATTGTACTATAGCAAGAACAAGGACTGAAGGGTTCTTTTTTTAATTTTTTTTTTAATTTTTTTAACAATGTGTGTTTTATTTCCGTAGTGTCAGCCTTCAATCTGTTATATTTTACTCACTAATGTCACTGCTGAGATCTGGGTCGCACAGCAACATAGGCAGTGAGACAATCACATATCCTGTGAACAAAACCCTAATTTTACCATAATATTTAAATTTGAGTGCAACAGAACTGTCAGTTATGATCATACACCGCATTTAAACACTACATGCATTCACAACTATATAAATTGGATTGGACAAAGCCAAATCAGAAAGTTGCACTTGAAAATCAAATGAATGTTTCAAATGGACAGCTTGGGTATTAATATCAACATTTGTAATTATTTACTCTCCAAAATAATAAGGGAAAACTGGTTTATTTTCAACCTGTGTGATCTGATTTACTCATGTTTTCCCTAATGAACTCTACTGGGTTCTGGGATCTCAAAATTCAAGCTGGTAGATAAAGTGTTATTATAAAAGCACAGAAATATGGGGCAAATCTATGAAAATAAGACTCAGGTTGTGTAAAAAACAAAACAACAAAAAAAAAAAATGAAGAAGAATTTTCCATTAAAGCACTGGTTGTGGGATGCATCACTGGCTGCAAGAGTGACAGAATAAATGAGTGTGAAAGAGTATATCCTCCTCAGTCTCCTCAGTTCTACAAGACGATGCCCACCCCCGCCTTAAAATTCCTGAGCAATTTTGCTGATGAGAAGCACTTATTCCACTGCGCTGGTGAAGCAGTGAAACATTGATATAAACATATCCTAAATCACAGTGCAAACACATGCGGGGACCACAGGGAGAACATTCAGTAACCCGAGAGGAGGGGTGAGAGTGTGAGTACATAAAGAATAACAGGCACTCTGGAGAGACTTGTGTTTTTACTTTCATGATCTTTCACATAAGCAGTCTCTTACGCTCACCGCGATACCAGTGGGAAAGCGGCCATTTCAGCATAAAGGGCCAGTGGAGGACGCCAAATAAGTCAACTAACACTATTCCACTTGCCATGCCATTTAAAGTGTCAAGGGAGTCAGAGTTGACCAAGTCTGTGCAAACACATGCATACAAAATGCACCTGTTTTTGTTTTGTTACTTTCTTTCCACAGAAAACACAGCAACAACTCCACGAGGCTACACAGTTATATAAACCTATAATGGTCCAATAATATGCATTTCATTCAATGACCATCAACATGTCAAATCACTTGAAATAAGTAAGGACCAGTAATTCAATTAGGCTGCCTAGGCAGATACAGGAAGGACAGTCCTATAAATTTTATCCTTATGGCTTTATCACGGTGTACCGTTTTACCGCACCATCTCTTTAACTACCATTCAGTGTACACTGGCTCAGTAGAAATGCTACGTGTGTGAGTCTATGTAGAACGTCATGGATCTTATGTAGATTTCAATAGATGAGATGGATGAAACGTGTACCCCTACTGTCTCATTATTCAAACATTATGTAATAACAGCAGGTTCAATGAATAACACTGTGTCACAAATATCATGCAAAATAATATGTACCTGTCTTAATGAACCGACTTTTAAATGCTAAGAAAATGCAGACAGAAAGCTCAAGGAAGTGGAGCCAAACGGGTAGATACCAGATCGTAAATATTTCCCCTAGGCTGCCAGGAGAGGAGAGAGGACAGGAGGGAGAAAGATGCGAATGTGTTTTGGAAGCTAAAATTGCAATGTCAGTGTATTAAATAAAATCAGAGGCAAAAACCTGTAGCTGTATTTGTTTTTAGGAGCACTTAATAAAAAGGTTGGAAACTTGATAAAAGGTAAGCCCTTCTTAAAAAAGCATTGAGTTTATCCTGATTTCTTGTCTTCTTTTAAAACAGAAAAGAAACACCTATTCCATTATTTTATAAATGAAGGAAAGGCATTAGACTTGAACAGTGAGTTATTATATTAGGGCATTTTCCTGTGTTAAAATGCATGAAAAACAAGCTTATAGCACAATGTAATAATACTGAAGAATAAGAAATCCAGAAGGGGTTTCCCCCAGTAAATTCTGGCAATTTCCACCACTGATTACACTATTCCACTGGATCACTGGTCACACCTCAGTGCAGCCATCTCTAAAACTAAACTAACCCCCTATCTAATATTACTGCCATCCTTTTGCCTGGCAGTGAGCCTCAAAGCTTGGAGCACGTCAAATTGAATCCATTACTCCATTGCCTCCATTCTTCAGCTGTCAAACTTTCCATTTCATCTTCTCATTAGGACGAACAGTCATAAGGAGAAGAATTCAAAAGGATTTACAGCATCTGATGAGGATAGATTCTGTACATTCAGCTGTTTTTCTAGGCTACATTCTTCCTCTGCTAACTCAGTACTAAAATCACCACATCGTCCGGAGCACCCTGGAACCTTGAAAAACATGGCCTTGAGGCAACAACACTAAGCTCAGTCTATTTTTCCCCCTGCTCTTAAGATGGTGATTTCATCAATAAACCATTGGATCTGGCAACAAATATCAAGAAGAACAGTTGTTGCCATAGTTTCCTTTCAGATATGACTACATTTGAACACAGCCTAACAACATTAGGAACAAAGTGAATAGATTATGAATGCAATATGGAATATTTCAGCCTGTCTCCCACAAGCACAGGGCTCCAATGGTGGCACGGTCTGTTGTCAGGTCAAACAATCTTGATTTAATTCATTTAGAGATTAAGTGAATTTTGTCATCATATAATTACAGGCTGTTTGATAACTTGCGCAAAGTCTATCGGCAGGATTTGACACTTCAAGTAAATGAAACCAATAAAGCAAAACCTCATATTTCACTTTAATGATATAAATACTAGGTTTCAAGAGAATGATGTTCTGACAAACAAGGGTAGATGAGCTGCTTAAAAGGGGCCTACAAATGAATGTGGGTCAGTCATAATGTTGCTTTCAAACAAATGTGTGTGAACTAATGCACCATTTGCCTTAAGGCAGTCTACACTTGCACAACTCATGATGTCATACAAAGAGCCTGAGATTGGTAGCACTTTGCTGTTCCTACCTCTGAATAGGGGACACATTGCCTCTACAGCATATTCATTCCTTATGTGATAAGAAATCAAACAGTTTGTTACTTCTCACTCTGGGCATTGCAACTCCATTCATTTACTTCTACAATGTTTGGCAGAGGCTCTTTTCCAAAGCAACTTACAGTACCGTTCAATAACCACTTTGCACAATCCATTTGCAGGGACACGCCAACCATTTTCAGTCAGAGGTGAAAGCCAAAAGTCCTGCCAGTGTAGGAAAACTGGGGCAAATTGGGGCATTTCCAAAATTTTGGGGCAATTTAAAACAAATAGTAATTAGTGCATAAAGATGCTGTTTGTACTGTGAAATGAGCCCAAATGCGTTACAGTAATCACCACCTTGTGCATGAGTAAATAAAAAGCATACTATAAGAGAATTGTGCAATCATGTGGAATAAGTACGTAATTTAAAAAACACAACCACAAACAGCAGTGATACTATTTCTAATAAATATAGTGGATGAGGAGATTTTGAAATTTCTAGTGCGTGGACGGTCATTTGCTTGAAATGTCAATGGAATGTGTTTATGAATTTCATATATTTTAGTGGTGCCTTAATGTAACACAGAATTATGTGACTTGACTGTGTCACTAAGAATTTTTATCTAAGGGAAACACATTTCAAATTTAAAATAAAAACACTGCAGATTCCTGTAGGGGTTTTAAACTATCTACAGTATAGCAGCATGTTACTGCACTTGCAAAGTGTAATAAAAGACATAAATAGGAGTTTCATACAGTTTGTATGTATCATATTTATCAGAATTCAAGTTTGGCCAATTTTGATGATGCAGCACAGCACTCAGCTCATATACTATTTAATGGTGCTCCTCAAATATGTAACTACCATTCCTAATTTATGCGTGACAAAAGAGATTTTTGCCGATGAATATTTTAGTAAGAGGTCGACGGAACTAGCAGTTTAGTTCCAGTTTAAACACATGGCGATTGGGTAGGTAATAAAATATTCTGGCTTAAAGACATGACAGTGAAAACTATGCCCAATCATCCAATAGTATAATTGTATTAGATTTCCTTGCAGTATTTGTTTTATTCCGCTTGATTGTTGACATTTAATTGGTTTATTGAGGACAGTTTGTTCTTCACTTATGCCACACAACACTGTCTATTTCAAAGCTAATGTTCAAGTGAGAGGAACTCCATCATGTCCAACTGAGTTTAACAACTAAAAAAGGTATTTTTTTTATTTAATGCCATTCGTCAAAGCTGTGCTTCTTCGTGGATCCTATCTAAGTGTTATAAGCTGATATAGTACCCGGGCATTAGGGGAGTCCACCAATGTGATGCTCTAATACCATTTCTGACACTCAGGCCTTCAGGAGCCACTTAAGGGTCTACTCCCCAGTGTGGTTCCCTTTTCCCTCGGATGCTTCAGCAGTTTCCCCAGTGTATGCTTGTGCACCCTGCTTTCACTGGAGCAACCCAGTGCAGCTACACTCATGGTCATATGCCCATGGGGAGAAGTCACTTTCAAATGTCAGCGTATGATGCTCTGACACAGGCATTCAAGAAATTGAAGGAAAGTCCACTAATAAGGACAGCTGATGTTTCTGTTATCATGTTGCCCGTCCAAATCCATTACTTTGCCTTGCCACTTGCGTCTGTATTCTTGTTGCTATGTATACAGCAGTGGAGACATCAAAATCTCAGTAATTCCCAAAACATGCTCCTCTGTCAAGACATGAGACCAGCCACAGAGCCCCTTTTAAAGATACTTATGTTTTAAGTATCACTATAGCACACGTGAAGATGGCCAACATGAAGTAGCACATCAATCTGTTGTGGCAAGGACAACATTTCCCAGAGGTAGCACTTATCCTTGAGTTGTGGTTGTTTCACTCCTGGTTCTGCTTAAAAATTTGATCTGTTGCTATAACCACACAATGTTCTGTTTGTCTGCTCAGTATAGCATCACAGCATCAGATTAGAATCAGCATCGCCTTCAATTTAAAAAATGCTGTTAGAAAGTCTGTGTGTGTCTGAGAGAGACACACACACACACAGAGTGAAAGACAAAGACAGCGACCACAGAAAATAATTCCAATGTTTTCAGCTTTGTTTTCATAAGGGAAAAAAAGATCCCAGATTGCTGTTTTCTGAGGCACTGTAATCCTAAAGTTGTATCACGAGGGAATCTCTGAGAACAGAGCCACAGAGAGAGAACAGAGCAGCTGATGAAGACTAATGTTTACTATAAGCTAAGCTAAAATGTCCATAACCGATGGGATGGAAAGGAAAAATATGAATGTTCTGTATTTGGGTCACATCAGGTTTTGACTCTGAAAGCATTCAAATTCCTACATTACCTCGATTAGCTTGTTGGCGTGCTCACGGAAGACCTGTGCATATTCCTTGACTTCTTTCTCGTTGCCGTTCTTGGCAGCTTCAATCAGCACCAGGAGGGGAACATTGGTCTCCAGGAAAGAGTCAGAGACGTGGTCCATTACAGCTTTACGCAGCTGTGAAGTAAGACATTTTAAAAAAGGAAAAAGAACTGTTAAAATAATATATGTGCATATGTACTGACATCTTCAGTACAGCTTGCTGACCTGACTACATAGTACACCTTATTCAAGACAAACACCAGCCTGCTAAGAGGACATCTGGTCAACTACATTAGCCACACTACAGATAAAATATTTTTGGTGGAACATTAAAAGCTCAGTGAGCACAAACACTGAGGTTATGTGCAAGATGAAGACACAGTGGGGGAAAAAATTCAAGACGGAAAAAAACAAACCTGTCTGCGAAGGTCTCTGGTCTTCTTTGTCATCCTGTCGATGGCTGTGTTCAGAGCATCACTCCTGTCCTTTCTTCCTGCCTGAAACATGAACATGGGAGAGGAATTAGTGAGTAGTATGGTGAAGTGACAACTATGTTTTCAGCATATTTGTATAGAACATACATTCTGATGAGCCTAAGAATCAGATTGAATTTAATCAATCAGTGTGTCTGCAGGAACAGACATACAGTTAATAGGTATCAAGTCATTTCTTCCTCTTTAGCCCACTTGCATTCACTTTCTCGCTTTTTGTTTAACTTTTTTAGACTAATAGGGTATTTTGACAACCTAAAAATCTCATTAACCATTGTGTTTGCTGCCTAAAATTACAGAATTTGCAGTTGTTTCTCTAAAATGAATTGCAATTTCTGAGCAATTGTGTGTTATTTTGCAAGGAACTGCAGTACAATTAGGGAACTGCAAGTCAGCTGTAAAAGATTAAGATTGTTTCAAGAACTATGCGCATGAGGTCAATATATTATGCAGTCAGCTGCTGGTGGGTACAGTATCAGGATTTACACCGATTATTATTAAAATTATGACCACCTGCCTAATATTTGGCCCTTGTCGAAGTCGCACACATCCTTATGCTTGCCCATTTTTCCTGCTTCCAACACATCAACTTCGAGGACAAAATGTTCACTTGCTGCCTGATATATCCCACCCACTGACAGGTGCCATTGTAACAAGATAATCAATGTTCGTCACTTCACCTGTCAGTGGTCATAATGTTATGGCTGATCGGTGTATGTTTTGTTGTTAATGAATGTAACTGAATAATCCCATGAGGCAAGCCTCATGTAAATGACCAGACCCAAAAATACAAATATTCATTCATTCATATGTAATAAGTTCCAGTGAAAGTAAAAGTGACCTTTAAATATTAGTGCAGCTAGCGCTGGGCAGATACCCAGCCAGATGCATTTCTGATCCTTTTATTTATTGTAAACCATTGTGCTCTGGGTAGACTGGCTGTCAAAAGCACCCCATTGCCCTACGTTAAAATAGTGGAATCATTTCGAACCATGGAGCACACACACAAACAGTGGCCAACAGTTTCAATTAATAATATACACACACTGAAAGCCTGCGTCAGTAAAAGGCACAGCTGCTTTGGGTTAAAAAATTGCTGATTTGCATCTATATCAGTGCTATAATTCATGGGCACCACACCCACTTAAGTGCTGCTGTCGCAAACTGCATTTAAATCTGAATTTCTTTTCATGCAGGGATCAAGAGAGGCTATCCAAATCCTGTCCAAGCCTTCCTGCCACCACAGCTCTCTTCATGGATATACAGAGCACTGTACAATATATTACAGTAAACCATTAAAGGCAGCATGTGATGCAGGCTTTATTTTCTTAATGCATAGCTATTGAGCTAGAGAGAGAGGGGTATATTTAGAATCTGCCATTACAACAAAGATGAGGACAAAGGACAAATACAATTTGATTTGGGCATCCCCAATTTTAAATAGGTTTGTCTTGGAATTTCAATTCATTTTTAATCCATTGTTGCTTAAATCATTTTGTATTGTAACCTATAATAGCACATACAATGTCTTTTTGGGTTTAACAATCCAACATCAGTAGCAGTTCCCATTTGCAGAAACCCTGGGAAACGCTGTTCTCGACAAAGTAAGGATTGGCTTGGTTTGTGTGAAAGAGCTGACTTCCTAACATTGCTGCTAAGCACTTTGTCATGCACGTCAGTCTTTCCTCAACATGGTCAATCACGTCACAGCATTTTCAAAACGCTCTGCACTCCCCATCAACACTACACACTGAGACCAGTATTTTCACAGATCTCCATTTGTTGGGGTGGAAAGTGGCAGCTAGGATGTTGTCTGTGGATAGAAATCTAGACTAAGACAAAAAGGTATGTAATCCAATATATCCACATTAGTATGGACATGTTTGTTTGTTCATAAGTAAAAAGCAGCTGTAAAAAGGTTGATTCATGTAACAACAGCCAGCACTAATAATGTAACGTAACACAGAAAATTATATTCTAATCTCTTCACCACAGGTGTATTTCTTCTCATCTTCAATGAGAAATTTGTGGTAATTTAAAGGTTACAATTTACTACACATGGCAAACTGTGTAAACCATATACAATAATATTGCAACACCTTGGCTGTAGTCACACAGCTAAGTGCTACGCAGTAGTCAAAGCCCTAACCGCTGGTCCCCACAGAGCAGAGAGATGTTCAGTCACATTCTGCAAACTGCTCAAGCGAAAATGTGGAAAATCTAAAACTTTCAGGAGGGATGGTGAGATGGAGAGAGAGAGAAATACAGAGTGAGAGACAGAAAGATGGACAGATGCTGGAGAATAATAGAATTAGAGTAAAATTAGATGAACAGGAAAGGGCAACAGAGAAAAGGCAAAGAACCGGTTGGATTCTGGGCTGTTCATCTCCTTACAATGCTCACATCAACTGCGACGCAACATCACATGGATGGTGGTGGCACTGACCTGCCCCATCCCCCACTGCCCTTTGCCCATTGGGGTGTTGTGTACGTAGTTAGAGGCCAGGGAGCTCCAACGGCATTAATCCCCTGTGATTTTGTGCTGGTTGGATGCAGTGCTGTGGTAGAGCTTTAGTCTGCTCTGCCCCTGCTCTCTCAATCCCATTTCATTCATGCCTAGCCTATATTTCATTTCCACACCAGAGGGTTCTAAAGCACTTCTTCAGGTGCTTATTATGGAGGCAGTTTCTCTGCGGCATCTTACTCAAGTGAGTCTCTATCCATCTCCTTTAGGACAGATTTAGGAACATCCATTTTCTTCAAAACCACTAGTCTGCTGGATTATGGAAAAATACACTGGAAATAAAGTATGCTTCAAGTGTCAAATGATCACAGAGTTCTATGATATTGTTTTTTGATATTTCAGCAAGTTCACTTAATTGGACGTCAATACATAATTTCAGTTATTCTTTTAAGAATGCTTTTTAAACATTTTGAATTCCAAGTGGAAAGTTAGCACACATCAAATAGAGGGACTATCCATCATGCCCCCTGAGATTTAAGCGTTTTTCCCCCCCATGTTTTCCACATTCTGCAGAAGAGTCCCAGTGGGATTAATAAATGTGGAGAATGACAGCAGCATGCTGGTCTAGTGACCTGGAAAGTCACAGCCAGATGCATGTTTTGTCTTAAGACCTGAAAATTATGTAATAAAATTAATTTGGGAGTATAAATTTGGTAATAATTATCATTTTCAAGCGCTCTGTACAAATTCAAATGATAAAATAGAAAATTCTATTTTCTAAAAGAATAGAAAATTTGTTTCAGTTACTCTTTCACCATCATCTACTGCCAAAGCACATAATGGATTTCATTTCAATGTACAATGTACTGTCTGTAATAGGTGCAACAAGAATTACAAATCCATATCAAATAACATCACAGTTGCACTCCAGCAATCAAGTAAAAGACGCTTGAGTGAAGTAAAAGGTTGACAGGTTACAGACAATAGTTTCAGTGCTTCATACTGTCTCTTCTATCTAGTCTTTGGCTGCTTCAAATCTAGTTCACTGCAATTACCCTCACACCCATCCTCACCCTACATTAAATTATTAAGGAAAGGTCTGCATTTTCATGCACTGAGCTACAGACATCACATTTTGTTTAGTACTATAAATGGTGCTGCAATATTGCCTTCTTTTAACTAAACAACTAATAAAATCCATTTGCTGAATGTAAAAAATAAAATCATGTTAACAGCATTTTAGTTACTTTGTGGTTCACACCATGATGCAAGTATTTGGCCCAGTCAATTACATGTTAAAAGCTAGCCTAATTTAACTTCAGAGCACCTGGCCATACATCACACGCCAGTGCTCAAAAATTAAAGCACGGTACTCAGAATATGTAAATTATGAATATAAGCTAGACATCCTATGTTAGCATTGCTATAGCATACTTGCTCCTGTACAGAGATATGACAATGCAGCATCCCTTTGCTTAGCCTTGCTTGTGTTTATGTTGTCTAGAGCCACATGCTACAAACTATATTTTGCTTTGTTAAGTTAGTTATTTTGTTTATGTCTCTGGTATACATTCATACACAGGACATGCAGAACAAGGGCAAGGCGAAGCGGAGATTTACAGATGTGGTTAATTTCAACAGCAAGCTGCCGCAACACGTTCAAGATATCAATATTCTGATGGTGACGAGCAAGTGGGAGGGAAGGGGGGATGCAAGAGGGAGGTGGAGGAAGACTGAGGTGCACAAGCAGCGTGTGTGAGGCAGAGAGCAAGTGACTGAGCAAAAGAGTGAGAGGGTGTTTGTGAGTGTGGGAGAAAAAGAGAGAGAGAGAAACAGTAGTGATGATCGACGCCAGGCTGCCACCACTCTGTAGCAGTGAGTGGCTGCAACAAAAAGCACAGAATAACATCCCTGATTCCCTGCTCTGCTTTTTTCTCTCTCCCTGCGTCTCAGCTAGCAGACGAGGGCTCCGCTCACAGCTCTGCAGAGGCTATGCTGAGACTGAGCCGGCATCGGAAGCAGGATCCCTGGCTGCCATCAACAAGTTAGGGTTGGAAGACCACAGCCATGAAAGAGGAACACTTGATCTTCAATTAACCATCTGAGCTGACATCATTGCGGTGGAAGGGAAACAAAAGGGTAAAAAAAGGAAAAAGAAGAAAAAGGAGAGGAGGGGGGGGGTCTGTTCACCGGAGTCGCTCTGGATGCAACTGATCAACTTAAAAAATATATATATATAAATATTTATTTCACAGATTCGTGGGACGAAGGAAAAGATTCAACCCTTTCTTTGAGCTTGGATTTTAAAAGGACTAAGCAAAATAACAGGAGTAATCATCATCTTGGGACATGGAATTTCATATTTTGTTTCAATTGGGTGGGCTCAGAATTGCTTTATTTCCAAAGAGGCTGATTCCTTTTGTGCTTACTCAAAAGGGTTTTTTCCCTTTGGATTTTTCTTCCATCTGGTTGCTCCAAGAGTCTGCGGAAAAGGACAGTTGAATGCAGCCTCCGATGTGCACAAAAGAATGGGTAAGTTCGAATCTTTATATGGCAGGTCTGGACATGAATAGGGAATACAAGTAAGAGCGAGGGAGGCTAAGGACTAAAAGCTCTTCAGCCTAGTCTATTTACTGCAATTGTCCTTCATTTTTCCTTCTTCACCGAGACACGAGTTGGGAATATATACATCTTAAATAGCATTTGAATTGTATAGCAGACCTCCTAATGGATGAAGACTTAACAAAAAACTCAAACTTAAGAATTCAAAGGAAAACAGCATATTTGAACTGCTCAAAAATGAAAAAACGTGGAGTAATAAATGATAATTTAATGACAGTAATTAGCAGAAAATTTGAATTGAAGGCAAATTAGAGAGCACAGAATGAGAACATAATAGGCTAAATATAAATAGCAAGGGAGTGGAAACAAAGTCCAGCTCATGTATGGAATTGATCATTAGATGAAGTAAATGACATCTCCATTAAACCTAAGCTCAAAGAAAACATGTTTACACAGATTGTGAAGTTGTCATTGTAAAATATCTAAACCTGTTTATGTATGGGAAAGAACGAGAGCACACACAAAAAGCACAATCGTCACCATGAATTAGTAATAAGTGCTATGCAGAGATAAGCTTTCCTGCCCCACAGTTCATTTTCTTATCTTTGAACCCATTCAGGTTTCCATTCAAGGTGGCCATTGGTGGGACCTGCACCAGCGGCTCTGTATCTGTGTGTGATCAGCATGCTCCTAGTGTGCCTGCTCCCTCCTGCATCGTGCACAACCTGCCCTCAAAAATGCCGCTGTGAGGATCTGCAGTTCTACTGCGACACCCAGGGGCTTCAGGCACCCCCAGATGGCGTGGACAAGGGGGCCCTAGGGTTGTCACTACGCCACAATAGCATCACTGAGCTCAGCCCTGATCAATTCTATGGCTTCAGCCAGCTCACCTGGCTACATCTAGACCACAACCAGATTACCACAGTACAAGAGGATGCCTTTCAAGGGCTCTACAAGCTGAAGGACCTCAATCTGAGTTCCAATCGTATCACCAAGTTGCCCAACACAACCTTCATCCACCTCATCAATCTCCAGATACTGGACCTGTCCTTCAATCAGATGACTGCATTGGAACCAGAGCTGTTTCATGGACTGAGGAAGCTCCAGATACTCCACCTTCGCTCCAATTTACTTCGCACCACACCTGTTCGGGCATTCTGGGACTGTCGCAGCCTGGAATATCTGGGCCTAAGCAGTAACCGTCTACGGAGTCTGGCTCGGAATGGATTTGCTGGGCTCATTAAGCTTAAAGAGCTCCACTTGGAGCACAATCAGCTGACCAAGATCAACTTAGCCCATTTCCCTCGCCTTGTTGCCCTCCAGTTTCTATATCTGCAATGGAATAAGATCAGCAACCTAACATGTGGCATGGAGTGGACCTGGACCACTTTAGAGAAGGTGGATCTGACAGGAAATGAAATTCGTGTCCTGACACCTGATGTGTTTCAAACGCTGCCAAATTTAAAGATTTTGCTGCTGGATAACAACAAACTAAGCAGTCTGGATCCCCAAGTCATGGATATGTGGCAGTCTCTGGGTACCGTTGGGCTGTCTAGCAACCTTTGGGAATGTACCAAAAGGATTTGCTCTCTGGCCACTTGGCTAAGCACCTTTAAGGGAAGGTGGGAACATTCCATTCTCTGTCATAGTCCTGAGTATGCCCAAGGTGAGGAGATACTTGATGCAGTTTATGGATTCCAGCTTTGCCAGAATTTTTCAGCGCCAGTTGTTCAGACCATCAGTACAACCACAGACGCTACTATAGCTACAGAGATCACAAGCTCCTTGTTTGGAATTATGCAGCCGACCCCAACGCAGGACTATGCAGAGGATTTTGGGAGCTTTACTACAGCCACTACCACAACAACCACAACACAAACACCACGCACTGCTCAAGCAACTACTGCTACATTAGAGGAGGCAGCTGTAACGGAGGACTTCTCGGCAATGGACAACACTGTTATGACTCATAGGGTTATCATTGGAACTATGGCCCTTCTATTTTCATTCTTTTTCATCATTTTCGTTGTGTACATCTCACGGAAGTGCTGCCCTCCCACTCTGCGCCGAATACGCCACTGTTCGGCTATTCAGAACCGTAGACAGATGAGGACCCAGCAGCGGCAGCCTATGGCAGATCTAGCTACACAGGTACCCTATAATGAGTATGAGCCCAGCCATGAAGAAGGGGCACTCGTGATCATCAATGGCTATGGGCAGTGCAAGTGTCAGCAACTGCCTTACAAAGAGTGTGAAGTATGAACTCTTATTTATTCCTAGAGCATATGGTTTGCCATTTGATCATTTCAGAAGATACAGGGTTTGCTCTTTTGCTTTTTTTTCCTGTTTATGTAAAAAGCATAATTTCTACAAGTGAGATTTGAGAATATGTGAGAAATGTTGAATGCTACAATGACAGGTTTAACATGACAGTTTAGGGATGATGTAGCGATAGTCAAATTTATTTTTCTATGAATGCAAGGTTGTTCATAACAGGCAGGGGCAATCATTTTAAACAAGAAAATTGTGAGATTTGTCTCCACATTGTCTCTATATTCTGGAGCACAGAGAAAATACTTAGCCAAATGGCCCTCTGCTAACAGAATACATTAAGTGGAGAAATGTGATTTATGTCTTATTTCTTTTAGAAAGTAAATATTTGAAATCATGTTTCTAACTGCACCACAGGCAGTGTAAGCCAATCACTCAATCACTGGGGCAAATGAATTGGATCAATAATCAGAATGTTTGTGTTTTATAGTTTCATTGTTTTGGGAGAACTATGACACATTAAAAGGCCACTAAGACCAAAATTGAATTCAGAATTATAACTGAAAAATAAATGGCATTATTGTTATGTTACAAATAAAAATAAATCCTCGAGGAAAGAAGAACCCTGAAATTCTATTCAGTTCACTCAGTCTACACTAATGATATCACATTTACCAAATCAGACATGAGTCAATTAGGCAAGTCTATAGCCTTCCATCAGATCAAAAGGCTCTGTGTTCCCTGTTTACAGAATTTATGTGGGCAGCCCACCCCCAAAAACAGCTGTCCTTTGCCAAAAAGGTTTGTTCTTGGAAATTTGGCTTTCTTCCAAAATTTCTTCTGTGTGGAAATGCAACTAAAGGTTTGTACTGATTGAAAAGACTGCAGAAATGGTCAATTTATGTTAAATTTATGTTTAAAAAAAAAAAATTAAATTACTTCTTTAATCAGATGTTAGTCCGTAAATGCAATGCTGTTTTGCAGCTGATTCTCAAGTTGTTGGATGAGGGGGCTCCTGCCCATGAGGGCCAACTGCCACAATTAAATTCTCAACCAGTGGGAAACACTAAGCACTGTTCATCTTGGTTAATCTCAAATATACTACACTGCTTAGCAAAAACACATGGATGTCTTCCTCACCTTGGACATCAAGAACAAAATTATAGACATTTAAACGTACAATGACCTGTATATGGATTCTCTAGCTCCCAAATACCATACACACTGTGAACATAATATTACCAACAGCTTAACCTAGTAAGTACAGTTAGCTGATTTGCTATTATATACAAGGATCAATATACAGACGAGCTGGTGTGAGGGTAGAAAGTGAAAGGGTAATGAACAGTGCAAATGCCAGACAGGAGAGCATTTCACTCTGAAAATAAAACCTTTCCCAGTAGCCCAGGCTCTTTACTGCTCACACACTAATCAGGACTGACAGGCTCAAGATTGAACCAATTGAGGCAAGGCAAAAAGAATCTAATATTCTGTCACCCACACCAGCGATCCAGCAACATTTAGCTTGTTCAGCCACTCAAAAATAGTTCTAGTGGACTCATTCTCCACACCACACAAAAACATAATTGAGCCTTTTAATTTAATGCATTGTTCTTGTTAAGGATACCGAGTTGTCATTTACAGTCTTAAAAATGGGGTTACTGTGAAAAATATTATATTAGTTCCAAGTGTTAAATTAAACTGCGGTCAATACCCTGAAAGCAAATGGAGATCCAGTGATAAGCAAACAGCAAGCGTGGGTCAGGACACATTTGTATGCAGCAGGGAGAGGATGTGCATTAGCATCAGACTAAAGCTGCTGCCGCAGCTCCGCACTTCTTTGTGTTCAGTTTGGTGGTGGGGGCAGGGTAAAAGAGAGGGATTGATGGGACGATGGAGAGGGGCAACTATGGGGTAATGTCTTAATTTATTAAAACCAACCAACCAATCTTTCTGGCCAAGTAAAGGTAGCAGAGAATGGAATGATAAATACTGACTGAAAGCACCTTGGGCTTGAAATGCACACCAACCACACAGCAAACATTGGATAGATCATCAGTTGACTTGCAGTGCAAATGTTGCAGAATAGTGAAAAACACTGGAAATCAGAATATGGCATTTTCTCGACAGTTCAACTTTTGGCTATGCTTAAAGTCAGGGATTAAGAAGGCAAGATCGTTCTGATAGCACAGCACCTTGAAGCGAGACATCTGGTTTTGAGCAAATAGGATGCAGTTCGTTGGCTGGTGACCCCTAGAGGTTAGCCAGGATGTACCATTTGTGGCTTTGTCTTTTTATTGAGCCTGTCAAAATTTGGCTTCAAACTTCTAAATGAATGCTTGTGTCAATGTCTCTCTGCACATGCTCATAGGATGCCTACAACAACTTCTAAGAAAGTGTTTGTGTAAACCAAAAATTGTTACACTTAACATTTGAACTCAATGAAAAACATTGCATACACTGATCATACTGATTTCCAAAGCCAAGTACCTCCACTTTGTTTCTAATTTTGTTTTCTTCCAGCTTCGCACTGCTTTTACTATTGCCCTTCTAATCTGTCTTGCATGTCCAAAGTCAAATTTGAGTTGAATATTTCTTAATGTCATTCAGCAAACATTATGGAGAGACCTCATTTTTGATAACACCAAGAATGGGGATGTATGTGGAATTCGTATAAAGTTCTGTCAATCATTTGACATTTCACTGTTTAAGACTACGGTTGTACTAAGTGACTGAAAATCCACAAAATTTGTAGAAATATGCATCCCTTTGCACTCTGGCTCTTTGTAAACTGTTTTTGATTCCTCTTGTCATCCTCTAGCCCTGGTCCCCACCCTGCCTAAAAATAAAAAAAGAAAAAACAAGTGAACCAATCCCCTTCTCTCTTACCCAACTTCTTTGTGCAAAATGAATGCTTTTCTCTTCCCATTTTCCTTTTGTATTGTAATATGTACAATTTCATATCTGTATAGTGGATAAGATGTGCCAAACTGAAGAAAAAAAAACATTTTCCCCTCAAAACATATATTTTTTAAATAAAATGGTTATAATTTACAGAGTGTTTGCTAACTGATGGATGCTCACAACTTGGTTTGGTCTTTTATTACATTTTGGTTTAATGTATAAATCTTTAGCTTATAAATAATCCTTAAGCAAAACAAATCAAACCCAACCCTTGATGAAGTTGCATCAGTATATTGTGAAAATGTGTCAGTTATAGCACAATTTCAATTTCTAATATAAGTTTTGCTAGGCACAGTTTAAAGCACTAAAAGTTGAGGGATTAATTCGATCCCTATTCCCTTCCATCAATGTCAATGTCAACATAATGATTAGAACATGTAGTTTATCAGTCGATTAAATAAAAATTACACTGTTATTCAAAACTCACGTTTCTGGGTACCACAATGTAAAGGAGCTTGAAAACCCCCGTTTTAAGGCAGAGTGATGCAGTGTTTTACAGTTCTGAACGCATTTAAACAGAATAATGGGTAATGCTATTTACTGTTATGCATTTTGCAGAAAGGGGTCTAAGAAGCTTCAATAGAAGGCTGCAACTATTGATTATTTTAATTATCAATTACTTTCTCAATTATTTTTTTCAATTATTGGTTAATCATTTTATTAAGTGTCAGAAAATAGTAACACATGCCGACATGTAATGTCTTCAAACTGCTCGTTTTGTCCAAACAACAGTCCAAAACTCAAAGGGTACTGAATTCATAATTATATTTCAACTGATATAAGCATTAAATCCTCACATTTGAGAAGATAGAAACAGAAAATGTTTCAGGCATTTTTGCTAGATAAATGACTACTCATCAACACTGCTTCATTAGTTAAGTTTGCCATGCAATGAAAAAAATATATTCTGAAAAATGCCACAGACGCATCAACCTTCAGATAAGATTCAAGATTACGAATTTGGTGCCTATTAGTCATTTAATGCTACACTTGTACAAGATCTGGGATAAAGTGTTTAAGAATAATTTTAATTGTAGCATCTTAGACAAATTGACCATTTGACATTGACACTGGCCAATTATAAGTGTTTTTAGTCGTTTGACTAAAAGTTTTAACAAATTAAAACTAGATTTTATTACATTTAAGTACCGTGAGGCAAGTGTTCCTGCATTAACAACTACAGATAAGCAAATAATCTCAGTGAGCAAGAGCAACAGATAACACGTTCATAAAAGGATTTTTAAAAGTTGGCTTAATACTCTGAGGTTTTGCGAACTGGACATGGCAAAAACTACCTGCACAGATGCAACTTTGGGTTTTCCAACTCAGCAGATTGTACGCATGTTAATAAAGATGAGTCTACGAAATTCTACCATGCAGCAGTTTTACAAACTGAAGCTGCATGAAGGAATATCATAGAAGATTTGCAATATAGATAAATACAGACAATCACAAATTGTATCTTACAGACACACACACACACACAATGTGAATTGTTACAATGTAAAGATCAAAGTCATCTCTCCATATGCTGATGAAGGAGACTAAATTCACCCATTTGTTGGAAAATAACTTTTTTCCACATTTCATGTTTACATAGATACTTTGCAAAAAGACAATCATCCACATCTTCTCTGGTAAGTCAAAGTAATTCTTCAAACAGATATTTTTTGTCTGCGATTCATAGATATGACATCTAATGGAGACCAAGCGCAGCTTTTGTACCATTCCATGCGTCTGACCTATGTTGCTCACTGGACAATCTTTCAATATTAGTGAACTAAAACTATATGAGGAGCTGAGTGACAAGCCTTGTAAAACGGGTTAATATTTGAGTTCACTGTACATCAGAGGAAATATTTCAAGGTTTTCTTTGTTTTTGTTATGACTTGTTTTCAACAAAACATACACGGCAGAGACTATCAGCGTCTCTATTCCACAATAACAAAGCTATATGCAGAAGTTAGAAATAAAGCATGTAGAATGGATGAACGGATCCCGTAGTACTGAACCCAACCCCAATGTTGGTGGTGTTGTTCACAATCACTGCACCAATTTCACAGCCAACTGACAATTAGTACCTGTGGCATCACAATGTTGTATTAAGAAATATCATGCTGCAATATTTAGGCTACCAACCTATAGGATACTACACACATTGAATAAGAAACCTTTAAAAGTTGTGATCCAGCCTATATTTTCTTATTGCAGAGCCATTATTCTGTTGAACATTTTTCGATTGGACTGGTTTTACTAATTTTATTGTGCAGCTGTGCTGTACTGTAATGTAGGATCAGATCAGGACTTGTAGATCAGGTACAGGCAGATTCTTCATTTTTTTTTTTTGATCAAACTGAGGACCAAAACACATAAACTCTGCCATGAAATCTCTAATCCAATCTCTTCCAATTTGTCAGAAAGTATATAACAAGCCTACTGTGCTCAAAAGAAAGAGAATAACAGCTTACATTTAAGGTTTACGGTTAGTTGTAGTTTTTGTTTCCCTTTGTGACGCATTGGCTCAGTTAAAAAGCAGCCAAATAAAAACCATCCAGGCACTCCAGATGGCAAGCCCTCCATTGCTGCCTCCGACCCAGAAAGCAGTGTTCATAAGTTACAGGCGTACATTGCTGAAAGCTTTTGCTTTAAGTAACAGCTCTGACAGCTCCTCAAGTCTAGACAAACCTTGTTTTCTGAACAAATGGATGACAACAGATATCGATGCGTTACCCTGAATACCTCCCTGAACTGCCGGATTACAAACACTAGTGGTTAGCATTGTTTTCCAACAGCTAGAAGGCAATTTGTTCGAATCCTGGCTTAGACTTTTCTGTGTGGAGTCTGCATGTTTTCCTCATGTCTGCTGGGGTTTCCTGCAGGTGCTTCAGTTCTACTGTAGTTCAAAGACATGCAGGTCAGGTGAACTGAAAACACCTACTGCCCGCAGGTGTGAGTGCAAAAGTGTTTGACTGTGTACATGTTTGTTAGCCTTGTGATAGAGCTGTGACATGTCCATGGTGTACACTGCATCTCGCTGAATGTGTGCTTGGATAGGCTCCAGTCCCCTGGGGCCTGAGCAGGATATAAGGTGTAGATAATGGATGGATAGATAGATGGATGGATGGATGGATGGATATTGTTCAATGTTTGAACAAATAGATATTAAACATCTTAAGTATGTCTTCTGCACTCGTGTTAGAAAAACAGGAAAAGAAATGTGTATAATTTTTAAAAAGGACTTGTTTGCTTAATAATATAATAAAGTAAAGAAATCCCCATTCTCCTTTGTCATTTAATATCAGAGTTCTGAACACTAATTTCCTGTTGCCAAGGTCAGTGGTATGTCTGATGAAAACAACGGGACTTGCTACAGCTGAGTATGTGTGTGCACATGTTAAAACATAAATACATGTGGTTTGTCTCTTATCGAGACACATTCATCAATTCCCTTCAATTCAGTCTACCTCACATTCAAGACAATGTAACAGCATATTCTAATTCTGGTTTTCTTGTAAAGTTTTAACAATATCAGACTAAGAAACCAATTCAAAAGGTTTAATAATATTCAGCATAAAAATGCTTTTGTTGATTGTATTTGATTTGTGCACATGATAAATGTATTACAATGCTAAAAAGAAAGCAGAACAAAGCACACCCTTAATATCTCTCTTTATTTAAAGTGGCTATGATAAATATTTTTATATTAACAATGAATCACATGACTACTTTTATGTAAGTGAACCAACAGAGAATTATCACCCGATTCTCCAGTTCCCCTCAGCTCCACAGAGCTTTATAGCATCTTCCAGCTCATTGTTTTGGTTTTCCAGCCACAACTTTACTGTTTAGGTTTACTCTCACCACTCTCATCAGAATCAACAAAAAAAAAAAGCTCTAAAAACTAGGGCTGCTTGGTGGGGTATTTCCAACCACAGGTCCATAGCCTGGGAAAATGCCATGCACCAATTTGACTACCTAAGATTTACATGTGACTTTTAGGTTTAATATAGATTTAAGATAAGATGAAACGCATTTAAGACTCCTTTCCCATACTGCTACAGCTCTACAGCTACCGAAATGCAAAATAAATAAATAAATACATTTTCAAGCTAAAATGCAAATAAATGCAAAAGATGGTGTTAATGTTTCTGGAGTATATCTTCTCAAACATTGGACATGTCAGAGGCCAGTTAAAGCAGAGCCTTATGTGTTTTCTTAAATTTATTGTTATTACTTTATAAAATACAGTTAAGATAAGTAACTAAACTTTATTGAAGTAAAACTAGAAAATATTAATAGCAATCAATGGGAAAGATAAATTAGACTGTTTTGCAGCATCACATCTACCATGTGTGCACAAAAGGGATATTTGGAGGTATAAAGTAATCATAAGGGCCAACAGAGCTTTTTAGGATGGATGGCAAACTGCATACTTAAATCAGTGCAGCAGCTTTACATAGTGACAAAATATTGTTCCTCCGACTGTACAACAAAAGGGGAAAGATGAGACAGGCAAACAATTCAATATTAACCCGAAGAAATACTTATGTATTAATCTGGAGAGACAAAGGTTGCCATATGTGCGAATTAAATCATCTAGTAATAAAAGCTGCAAACCAGCTTATAAAAACAGCAAGCATGTTTCCCATGGGTTAAGTTCATTCACCCATACAACTGTGAAAAACGGAAAAGTTGGACTTCAGTCGAGGCATCACAAAATGTCCATTTCTGAGGCCATGGCAATCTTTATCCTGTTTAACTGTTTTCCCGTGCAGAAAAAGGGAGATGACCCCCATTTCTTTTCATTTACCTGCCAGCGAAGCCAAATGAAAAAACCTAGAATTCTCCAGCAAAAGATCAAGGGCCAGGTCTCGGAAACGTTGCCTGACAGGCTGTTACTGACAGACCAGTGTTTTATGGAGGCTGTAAATATACGAAAAGCCTTAGGGACACTAAATCTTTTCCGTGTTACATTGTATGGAGTGTAATTTGTTTTAATTATGCATTTAGATGAGATTTTAACTAGATAAATTGAACTGCTTTCTCACTGGTCTTGAATTAGGACTAGGCCCTTTGAACCTTGAATGGTTAGAAAAAAAATGTCTTAGTTCACTAGCCCTGGACATACACTACATTCTCACCCTCTTAGCATGACATCATATCTAACATTTTTAAAAACTTGTCCCAGCATAACTTAAAGGACATGTTAAATGCCCACTGGTATACTCCATTAGAGGTAACTTGGTGTGCCAGTGTTTTTAACTTGAAACCAATCATTTTCTCTGCCAAGCTACTCATAATACGACCAGGTAGGCAGGGTAGATAGCCCAAGATCCACTTGACCTAAAATGTGTTTAAAATGAGAGGAAACTATGCAGGCACAGAGCAACAGGGATAAAGCAAAATTCTGCCACTCACTGTAAACGCCCAAGGCAAAAAGACAGTGAGAGTCGTGGAAAAAGTGAGCAGTCGAGAGAGAAAAGGACACAACAGGAAGAGAAGGATTGCAAAAATGGAGAAAAGAGGATTCAGCAAGGAGAAAGCAAAGTGTAAGAGAAATGCTTAAGAACGCAGAGTGGGAAGACTATATTGAGATATACAGAAAAAAGGCAAGTGACGGGAGAGGCTGCAGTGGCCAGGCATGTCCTTTTCATGCAGGTCCAAATGATAATGTACCACTTCAAGTTAAAGGAATTTAAATGTCAGTAGCTTAATATGTCAAAGCAACCTCGCATCACTCTCTTATGTGAAACAAAACCCTGACAGATGCTGGGAACTACAGATGCATTATTAACAAAAAGTGGCAGAAACAGTTTCACTGAACACATGCCATGCCAAACTGTCATGACAATATGGAATAATTGAGGCCACACTATGTGGCAGTGCTGAGGCAACATTACCCCCCACCCGCCTTTCCCCTTCACTGGCTGACTAGACAAGTTCTAGTCTTGTTAAATAATCATCATAACACTGTACACAATTCCCACTCCAAGAACGAAGAAAAGAAAAAAAAACATGTGTCCTTACCCCAGTACTCCAACAACATAATGTATTCTATATATTTAGACCTTTGCCACGTACAGTTAATGTGCTGTATGAAAGTGTTAGCCGTTATAATTTTCCAGAAATGTATTTACTGTTCACCCAGTAATGTGTTATTAACTGTATCTTGCGTGGACATACATTGCAAGGCCATAACACCTGCTTTTGTATGGTGTATCTATAAAAAGGCATTTATTGGTTTTTAAATTAACTAATACATTCCACTTCTGCTTAAACAGCTGTTATGGCTGTGCTGAAACAAACTGACAGTGCAGTAAATTAGCTGCTGGGAAATGCTTTAACACACAGCTTGGAAATTCATGATATTCATTAGTTCTGAAACAAAATAGAAGAAGGTTCCACAGTCTAATAGACTGGAGTTGGGCATTTTGGCCACTATACCAATTACTTATATTTTTCTAATCCCTGTTCTATGCATAATCACAGAGATATTTATTTCAGAGCAAAAAGGACTTTTCTAATAATCAATGTAATGCTCTGTTTCAACATGCCTACAGACCAGCTAAATTCCTAGACGGGTCACATTAAAGTAAAAATCAAATAAATGATGGCAGACAAGCTAAACAGCAGACTATGTGTGAATGAAGAATCAGAAAGGATGGGAGAGAGAAAGAAAATGAGTTAGGAGTCCATCCAACAGCCTCAGCTGTGAGTGTAAACCCATATGCTGTAATGGCAACATACTGTTTAATAACTTGCATTGCCCCATCTACAATCACAAGAAAATGTGGACAAAATCACGGTCATCAAGCCAAATACAGTACATTCCCCAGCAAAATCAATTGTTAAGTATGGACCTTTATTGTACATATTTCATTGCACCTCTACAGCTCTGCCTGGCAGTACACACATCCTCATCAAGCCAATGTGAGGTTGTTTAGTCTGCCAAGCTTAATCACAGATACAGTCAGGTTACCTGTCCCACTTTCTACCATTGGTTTGAAGCACCAGGTCAAGACACCAGATATGTCACTATGCTAACTACATGTCAGCCAGTCTCAGAGGCTACACAAGGACATTAAATGCACAAAGTGAACAATGACACATTATGCTTCTCATTGGTTTCCTTCATCGGGCCAAATAGTAGAGTATAGTAATAGAGTAGCCAAATTCCTGTCATGTTCGCTAGGGGTGTAATGGTACGTGTATTCATCCCGAACCGTTCAGTTTGATATGCGACTTCATCGGTTCGGTACTCCCTGTGATCCAAACAATTACTGTCAAAACAGTAGGCAATAGAAATTCAAGAGCATGAGTGCGGAACATTTTGGCAGTGCACAAGTTTACATTTTTCAAAATAAATGACAAAAACATTATTGTCAAAATGTTTTTGTTTTCCCTGCTGTACCAAACTGTGAGCCCAAAACCGAGGTACATACCGAACCATGAATTTTGTGTATCGTTACACCCCTAATGTTCACTCATCATCACTGCGGTGATAAGATGTGTTCATCTGTAAATCTAAGTTCTAGAGTCATACAGGGCTACATGAGTGGCACGGAGGAGTCCAGTGAAGTAGAAAACTTGTTTTGAAGCAAATCATAGATGCTGCATGAATGGCCTGAACCTTAAAATAAACTGGCAGTGTTCTGGATGAGCAATGAGAGCAAACCATGGCTGTAATGCCTGAGCATGGACAGGACAGTATTGAAAGAAAAGGACATGTAAACTTAGCTGACATCTGATTGCTTATCATTTTGTCTGTCAATGTCCAGTGAAAACATATTTAGAAACACACAAAAAAGGGGGTTTGTAACTGAGTAGCTATCGTCATCAAATGTTTTTGTCAACAGTCACTGACTTTGTAACAGTTATCAGGTTACTAATGCAATTACAACCGGCCCCAAATTGTTTAAATTTGTTTCCAAGCTGATTTAAGCGATAACTCCCAGATACACATTCAAAACACATTATTCTACTTCTCGTGCCAATCACAAGACATCAGTACCACGGGAAAGGGTAAACATTTTCCATATGGAGCAAAAAGAAAAAAACAGGGATTTAGCCATTAATGTATCCTTTTAGTATCAAATACTTGCTCCCAAGGACTACTGAACTGAACCAAACTTCTACTGTACTGCTAACAAAGCACTACTTTACCATACTGAAACAAATTCACTTTCTCTAAACTGCAAAGTTACTGCAATGATCATAAAAACTCAAGTACCACCTTGATATGCAGTTAACATCTCTGCCAAAGAGGTTGTGTTTTTGGTCTCATAGGTTTGTGTGTTACTTTGCAGAATCCCTCAAAAACTACTTAAATGATTTCAGTGACATTGCATGGAGAGTTAGACCAAGGGCCAAGAAGACACAGATTACTGTTGGATGCACATAGAACACCTATGTGCTCTCTTATTAAGCAGGCAGGATTAGGGCATTACCCAAGTCTCTGGCCCAGGAGCCATGCAGTGGATGTGCCAGTCCTAAACTGACCTATTTATACAGACCCACAAAAAACTGTATTTAGAAAAGGTTAGGTTTACCTCTTGGGTTAAGAAGATTATAGCTAGTAAGCTAGTTAGCCAGGCATGCTAAAATTAGCAGCCACCTTTTAAGCCTTTAGCAGGTACTTGAACAAATTGGAAATCAATTTGCAGCATTTGCATTTTTAAGATATGTGTGCTCTGGCAGAACTACTGCTGTGTGTGTGGATAAGAGTAACAATCTGTACTACTATCACACCCTGCCTGACCAGACATCCATTATAGCCACAGGACCACTGTAACACTTGACAAATGAGATGAGCAAGCTGTGCAGTTTATGATTTTAGCCAACAAGAACAGCAGAAAACAGATAAAGTTCAAACTCACAGTGATGAAATCTCTCTGGGTGACTGGCTCACACAGAAATTAACAGTTGTTTCCAAAACAGAGAAAAGAACAATCTGACTAAGAAATGGGCGTAAAAGAAAATTAGAACAGCTGAAGGACAGAATGGATAAAGAGTTTCTCAGATTCATTGCTCCTTCCTTAATACAAGTCCTCGTTGCCACAGACAGCAAGATGTGCTCTACTGAAATGATCTCTTAAGGAAATTGTAGTAACAGACACAGTCCAATCAGTTATTATTCAAATATTCAATCAAATATAAAATCAAAAATGATGCAATGCCCTTCACAACCCCCGAATGTCAAAATTATTAACTTAATTTATAATAAACTTTTTTTTAACAGTGAATACATGGGCAACTGTGCTGGCGGGAAACAAAAAGTCTAATACTGAACTAATACAGAAAATCCAGTGCTTTCTGTTGTTACCTGGTGTAGTTAAAAGTATATCCACATGACAGTTTCCAATTTGTCAAACACAATGACAAACAAGACAGCAGATTTTCTATTGTTAAAACAAAATTGTTAAGTAATATTGAGTGTATTTTTGAAGAGATGACAATAATACATTTAGATACTTCACTGATCCTTTGATTACACAATAAACACTGACTTTACTTATGCAATGCCTTCACAGCCAGCAAAAGCTGAAAACAAATCTAGATGGAATCTAAGTGGATTTAACAGTGCAGGATGAATTCACACTCAGCACTATTTGTGAAGCCAACAATCTAATAATTTCTTTTTAAGTGTGATGCATATGTAAAAAAGAATAGTAAGTAAAGTACGTAAAATAGCAATTTACTTTCACTTTCGAGTTTTTGCACAATTTGTTGTGCTACAGTGAGTAAACAAAGTTTTATTTTACTAGCACTACAAGTACTGAAGGACAGAATGGATAAAGAGTTTCTCAGATTCAGAGACACCTAATTTTTGATTTATTTGGCTGAATGCCAGTTAGGACAAGAGCCAAGTTCATATTTTTGTGCTAAAAAGAAAGCATTTAATGTTATTGGATAGCTTCCCAATTACTACTCTCAACCTGTGATGCTGATTTCAGTGACATAATAGCTCATCATTTGTTTAACAAAAAGTAATAGAATAGGACTATCTGCATTTCCCAGAATCACAAAAATTCCATTTACACCAAGTCACTTCATGCGCCTTTGTCAGAATGGAAGCTATTCGATTTCAAAACATTTATTAATATTAACATAAATACCATTAGCACTGCTATTACTTTACATCTGTATGTAGAATTGTACTGTACTACTATATGTTCTCTTTCCTCCTCCTCTCTCTCGCTCGCCCTCTTTCCTCTCTCTCAACCCAACCAGTCGAGTCAGATGACCGCCCACCCAGAGCCTGGTTCTGCTCGAGGTTTCTGCCTGTAAAAGGGAGTTTTTTCTTGCCACTGTCGCCTAGTGCTTGTTCATGGTGGGAATTGTTGGATCTCTGTAAATATAAAGAATCGGTCTAGACCTGCTCTATATGAAAAAGTGCCCTGAGATAACTTTGTTATGATATGGCGCTATATAAATAAAACTGAATTGAAAACAGCTAAGTGTGAAGACAGATTGAAATCCAGCGTTATCACACAGCACAACACTCTAGCCAGATGTTGACATGGTCTAAATGCGTCCATCTCTCCAAGACATATACGTCTATATATGTTCCCATTGTGTAACTATGTCAGTAAGCAGTCTGTGGAATAAGCCACTCACTATCTGATTTTCTTAATACATTCATGGTCTGTCTCCTCTGTCCTTGTGATAACAGCAGCTAAAGTTACTCTACAATTCCACTAAAATAAGTCGTTGTTCTCTGTCTCATTAAAGCAGCAAGGAAAACCAGCTCCAGCAATTTCTATAAATATGATCAAATACAAGGCACACCAAGCAGCTGTAGCGTTTGTGATCCCTTATCAGTTGAACAAATTAATGATTTGTATGGGTGAGATACCATTGATCGGTATGGGTGAGGAAGCGTTGTGAGTTAGAGCCCGTGAAGACAATAAAACTTTTGTCTTGCTCGCAGTTCAGAAATATGATTCATGTTGTTTGTGTTAGGTTTTGGATAGTTGTAACCAAGCTGTTAAAGTGCAGAAGTTATTCTTCTAGTTACCAAACTGTTTCAGGTGCATTAATACCTCCTTCTGGACTGGAGGAGGACCAACCCTAATTTGCATGTAGCCAGAAAAACAAAGACGCATTTTAATCAGATTTGTGATCCAGCCAACAGAAACACATATATGTGGCTAAGTGTATGATGTGATACGAGACACTTGAAATGACAAGTGTAAATGGGGCCACTGACTTGCCCATTGAAAATGCTGTATCCAGCTAGCCATGTTGTTTTAGAGAAGTATTCACTGACTGTGTAAAACTGCAACAACGGCAGTAGCTACAGCCATCCAATTTAAGAAGTACCACCAAGTAGCAGCTTATAATCCAACCAGATCGAACAATCTACCAGACCACATCAAAGCCACCAAACTCTCCAGTTAAAAGCACAATCATAAAACACACGTCGTGTAGCCTACCAGTCACACAGGCAATTAAGAGGTGTGCCTAGGGCTTCTGTTGGCCTTAAGATGTTTCCCTGGGGATTTTTGGGCCCTGGGTTGAGCCCCCAGGCAGACCTTCTTCTGCGTTCTCCTTTTTCAAGGATCTGCAGAGCCTAACCCCAGCTATGGCCCTAACCGAACAATCCATAGCCTAAAGCATTTGACAGGTAGAGCTTGTTGGGGGCAGCACAAACCCTGAGAAGTAGACAGAATGATTCTACTGTAGAGTCTTATTTGTCTGTAAGCTGAAGCAAGAATATTAATAAAGGATCTGTATGTGCTGTAATCAATGAATCACTTTTGTAATTTTGATATTAACAAATTATAGGCAAATTATAAGCTTAATAGTAACACTTATCTTAAAAACGAATGTTTATATTTAAGCCACATCCCGACATGCATCCACATTATGCACCCAAATAGACGCACACTTATTTTCCTGAACTGAAAAATTGTCCCAAACACAACAGGGTACCCCAGGGAGCCCACCACATTGTGGTCTGACATACAGTAAATACTTGTTCTCCATACTCAGCTCCATAAATCTTCCATCATTGACAACTTAGTTTAAAATGTATATGTTAACTACGAAGACCTGATTAACAAGCGACACTGTTGATTGCAGCCCTGTATATTCCATTTATTTCTAGGCACAGTGTTGATTTCCATAGGTTAATCATGCAATAGGCAGGATGGTGCTATTATCAAGACAATGACCTGAGAAAGGAACTTTCATTTGTTCTTAAACACAACATTAACTCTCTCCACACGGGTTAAGTAAAAGATAAAGTAAGGAAGTATTTGGAAGTGTAACTGTTGTTCAGCACACAAGTAAATATTTGGTAGGAACTTGGTTAGAATTAGATGACTTAACATTTTTCTTTAGGACATAAAGCAAGGTAAGTGACTAGGCATATGACAATTTGAAAATTAAATTTCTTAGACTTTTGTTTTTACAACTTTTGCTGTCCAACTGTCAAAATGCAAATTAAAAAATAAATACAGAGCGCTGTTGTGTGTCGTGGATATAGAGTAGGAGGTGGTGTGGTGCCAGCAGGAAGAAAACGGAGAGGTAAGATACTTACATTGCCCATATACTCAGAAAGAAGGTCCTGAAGAGCCTGGCGCACAGAATTGCATTCGGCCACGATGCGCTCCCTGCGGTCATCACGTGTGCAAGAAGAGTCGGCCATGAGGGCAGCACCACTGATAATGCTCTCAAGGCGCTCCTCAAGGGACGGACGGAAGCGCTCCTCACTAAACGCCAGGGGGTCCACGATGATTTGTTTCTGTAAGGAGAGGGTCAGAGGGGAAATTACACAAGGAGAAAAAAAATGCTAAAAGTCATCATGGTACACTGATCTCTCCCACTCCAAGCCCAAAGAGAGAAATCTGACAGGCAAGGGGAGGGCTGATTTGACAAACTGACAGGCCGGCTGGAAAACCTAAAGGGAAGAATGTGCCAAGCTGTCTACTTTGTGTCCATAGGAAAATAGACAATAACTTGGTCTACAGTTCCAGTATCATAATGGCCACATCTTTAACAAAATTAAAAGGATTTGACTAAGAGCAACGTGAAATAATGTGCCGTTTCTTAACTAATTAATGATACAGTGACTAGGGACCGTTGATGTCAACGGTCCAGTGTGGGTAATAAAGAAATATTAATGATTTTAATAGGAGTTGAATGTTTGTTATTAAGCGCTCAAAATGGTTAACACAAAGAAAACTCAAGATAATAGATTTAAAAAAGTAATTACAAAAAGAAAAAGGTAATAGAAAACCCACCTCAATCTCAAATTTAAGTTAGAGGAATAATAAACACATTTTCAATGTTTTCTGTAATACAGCACAATGTCGTAAAAAATGCTCTATTGAATAAATAAAAATTCATAACCAAGGCAACATGTCCTTGTTTAACCAAAAGTTCTGACCCAGATGAACAAAAGTGTGGAAACAGTTAATATGAACATTTCTGAATCCAAAAAACAGGCTTTTCTACATGGCTGTCCTCTTGTCATCTGTGTCACACACAGAAAAGAAAAATGGCTTATCCAAAAACTTTCATCAGGAACAGTCCATTTTACAAAGTTAGCACTGTTGAAGACCATTTTTTCTACATCTTCTTTATGACTAGGCCTGCTTCTCTGTTCTGCTGATACAGGTTTTTGACTTATTTAAGATGAATACAGCTTCTACTTGCACATTCTCAGTGCCCTGACCAGAAAAAAACAAGTCACAAAATGTACCAAATCATCACAGCAACAGAAAAAAAATACTTCCAAGGACCTGATGAATTAATCAACGATGAGTCAAAAAAATAAAGCGGTATCATGTCTGCAATGTGGACTACAAGATCCATATATATTATATATATATTTTGTGAAAGGATTTCATTTTATAGCATCTGCCACCTTTCATTTGAGTCACCAAAGTGCCACATAGTAGCCTACTCTCTTCTCTTTTATATCTGCAGGATAAGAGAGCACTTAAATCTCTGAGGGGCAAGCCTGCTGAGAGGCAACTAGTTGACATGCTGGAGAGGCACTGCAGAGGGTTAAGGTATCACCATGACGCTTGTGGCAGCTAAAGAAAGAAAGCCAACTTCCTCAATGACAAACGAACTCTGCGTTCCACAGATGACTTATTGCTACAAAATATTCAACAATTCAGCTGTTAAAATTGTGGTGCATTAGCCAGCCCACCCTCCATCACAGCCACCTCCATCCCCCTCCATTCCGTCTCATCTGACCTCCTCTGCTTGCGTGTCATATCACCATGGCAACAGGCACACGAGAGAGACACACGGAGGAGGGAGAGAGCGAGAGAGACAGAATTGGGGGGGTTGACTCATTTGCTAATTTTGCCTTGCACTTGAAATTGGGCATCAGAACAGAGCTAGTCTGGAAAAGATCTGCATACGAGTTTTTTGGGGAGAGACTTTCTGCATGGCTACCTGCAAAATAATCACTGATGCCACAGATCTGAGAGGCTGCATTGTTGACACTTGTTTTATGTAGATTAGTCATTTGGCATAAATGCTTTTATAGTTCATAACAGTTTAACATACATTTCCATAACTGCCCCCCCCCCGTCCGACTGGCCAGCCATCAGTGCATTCCTGAATTTAAAAAAAACAAACTTGCAAATCGGTGTTTCAACAGTTAGAACAGGCAAAATCTAGTGAGTGAAGAAGTAGACCTACACAAAGTTTCTCTTCCACTAACCATCAGGATACCATTGCCTTAAAAATACAAATTTGTTGAAAGCAGAAATGGCATGGTTTTTTATACTCCGCCAAGTACCACATTTGCTACTTAAAAAGCTTAGGTACATTTTTTATTAGTCTTGCTAAAAGCTACAGACCCAAATGGAGAATCTAAAAGATGGGTCTACGCATTTTTGCTCACAGAAACAAGGCAAAGCATATTGGCATGTAACTGGTGTGTAATTATGTGATACCCACCGTACACTGCCATTTTGGCCAGGTCTCTTTTGAAAAAAAAAAAATAATAATTTTCCCCAATCATATGGGCTACAACACTTTCAAGTCAGAGGCAAGAATAAAATAAAAAGTTATGCTTTTTAATCTTTGTAGGTAAACTGTACAATAGTACTCTGTGATAGTAGTACTAATAGTAGTAGTACTAATAGTACTAGTGATTCTGGTTGGTATGGGTTTGTGATAATAGTACTGTAAAGCATAACTTCTGGCTACTGCTACATTGCCTCAACAACTTACAGAACATCAAATATTGTGCATCTTTAATACTTTACATACATTATCCTCCATTCATTCTAACACATGACAAAGTCAAGTCACCTGAAAAGCCTCTGGGAGTCAAAGTTTACTTCTGCAGGCCAGATAAACCCAGCACCAGCAGCAGTAATATCTTTGAGTCATCAGTCACTGGTACTGATAAATAACTCTTAATAGCAACAAGGAGCTTTTTAGGGCCCAACAGCTCAATGTTCCTGACTGGCCAAGTCAGTCACCGGACTTCAATCCAAGTGAGCATGTGTTCACAAAAAGCCCAGAGACAAGCAAAACCTCATCACGGAAGACACCAAGCATCTGGTGATGTCAATGGGTCACACACTACAGGCAGTCATTGACTACAAAGGATTATTTAGCAAACTATTAAATATTATGACATAAAAGTTTATTTTAAATTGTCCGATATATTTTGTGCATTCCCTGGGAAGTGACAGTGACATGGATCCTATCACAGCTGTCAAGTTGTCAATGTCCACAGAGGAATTACACATGTAAGTGCAAATTAAATGTGTGAAACTGAACATCCGGTTAATTGCTTGAGATCCTATCATTAAGTCATTATTATAAACATCTATTTACTAAAAACATTGTTTCTCCTTGTCTCAATATCATACAAATATAAACTTGCGTATCATGTTTCACCAACAGAGAAACCTTGGTTTGCAATAACAACCCTTAAGATGCCTTAAGATGTGTGAGCAGGCACAACAGAAACCTTTACGCCTGTAGAGCTCATTGAACAAGATGTAATTTGTCACTGTGGATCTTTTCAATGTCTTTGGAAGCTGTCTGTATATGAACAAATCTCCTGTAAATATAAAAGGTGATTTGCAAGTCTGATGGAAGTCAGTGGCAGTGGAAAAAAATATATAAATCAGGTTAATCATCTTTGCATTTATCACTCCAGGCAGCATTAAGATGATTAGCTCAATGTTTTATCCAGCTGTTATCTTGATGTTGTTTCATGTCAATATTATAATGACTAGTATGTCATATGTTTCATATACGTTTTTAAGTTTCATATTTTTTAATAATATTAAACAATCTTTTATTGAATAAGGTCTTAAAAGCTGAATGCAGTTCAACTCCATAACAGCTATATGAACAATTAAAGATCCAGAGCATGAAGCATAGAGAAATAAAAAATGAACTTAAATATAAATTAATAAAATGAACAAAAATAAAATGTTAAAAACTAGTTCATCTGAGACAGCTGTGGATTTTAGGGACACACTGGATAAAGGTTTTAAGCATGAA
This sequence comes from Maccullochella peelii, assembly GCA_002120245.1. Taxonomy (NCBI): domain Eukaryota; kingdom Metazoa; phylum Chordata; class Actinopteri; order Centrarchiformes; family Percichthyidae; genus Maccullochella; species Maccullochella peelii. The sequence goes on from LKNJ01001905.1 coordinate 48,088, forward strand.
TATATGAGGGACTAGACAGCAACATGCAAACTGTTAAGTAGATTAGGCTTCCTCCCTACTCCTACACTTTTGTTTGCCATGCATGCATGTTCTCACCTCTTCCCCAAATGGAGATATTAATGTATTATTTCAGTTTTTAGACTGTTTTTCGAATAAGGATTTTCTAAGAAGAATGGGTGAACCTTTATATACATAAACTCAAGATTTTTAGAGGATGTACTTAGACGTACAGCCTAATGTACGTCTGTCTCTTTCTGAAGCTGGAGTTGTGCAAATCTCCTTCCTTTGACATAGGAGCAAATCAAGGAATTAAGTAGTAGTGACTCAGGAAAATATTCAATGTACCCCAAAGCCATGTCGCAATTTGTCCACATATCTCGTCCTAATTTCCACCTCGACCCCAAGCCCTTCAAGGGTTTTGGTCATTTTATGACTCAGTTGGGTTAGTTCTATAAACTAAAAATATGACCCAATTATAACCTTTCTCAACTAACTCTGTTCATAAAGATTTTTTTTTTGGAACTATGGAACTAAGCCTTACTGTTGTAAAGAAAAATATTATCTTAACGTTCATGTTTTTATTAATCTGGCAGATACCTGGATGTCTGACTAGACACATGAAACAAGGCAAATGGGCTGTGCATTGTAAACCCCTCATTTGACTTACATCAAAATTGTTGAGGGCGTAGGCGAGCTCTCCACCCCCTGCTGGCTGACTGAGTGCTGAGTCTTCAGTGGCAGTGGCCTGGGCGGCATTGGAGATGCCGGAGACAGCGTGTTGCAGCTGCTTGTAGATCAGGTCACGGTTAGCCTTGTAGGCTGCCACGTCAGGGTGCTGCAGGCAGGCACGGGATGCTGTGTACAGCATGGGGATGTTCCTCTGTAGCACCCCGCGAGCAGCAGCCATTTGGTCCTTGTGGTGGACGTCCTTTAGCTCCTAGCAGAATGAGATGAAAAGGAGCGTAGAAAAGGATGAAATAAAGGGTTAAACTGGAAGATGGAATACTTACAGGGGGCTGGGTGGTAATGTACTTTAGATTCAAAATGGGCCCGTCATGCCCTTATGGAGATACTAAGTGTGACAGAGTTTGTTCTGGATGACCCAGATTTATTTCTGTCCCCTGCGGTAACACAACACAGTCATAATCAGGCCATTATAATATGCCTTTGCAATTTAATGCGTTGCTATTCAGACCTCAGCATTATATTGCAATTACATCTTCATAGGAGGGAGGAGAGGAGATAGTGATCGCTGGCATAGATTTATGGCATAAAAAAAACCCAGCTTGCATACACAAAAAGAAAGCCTCCCCTTCAAAATGGAACTCCTCCAAGGATTTTTTCCACTATTCCTTGAGACATGCTCTAAGACAAGTCTTTAAGCCCCATTACTCCCTGCATTCACTTTGATTAAACACATTTTCCTATCCATAAAAGAGTGCAATTACAAGTAAAAGTAATTTCTTCACAAAATCATCAGTGATCATTTTGGCAAGTTTTCCATTTAAAGAGGGGGTAATATGGAGATCAAGAATCGTCTAGTCTTGGGATGGATTTTGCAGTTAGAGATGTTATTTAAGTGCTTTTGAAGTATGAAGCTGGTACTCATCACTGCTGAAACTTTGACGTGATGTAATTGCATAATTCAACTGAAAAAGCCTTATTATATTCATTATCTCACATAATATTAATATTGCCATTTCTCTCAGTGCATATTCTCTCACTTTGCATATCATTGCACTCCTGAGGTGTGGTCATACAAATTTCCCCCACAAAGTTTTATTAAAACATCTAATCTAAATAAATTTAAAAAAAGGATAACATGTTTTATAAAAGTGTGAGAGAAGGGAATGCTTAAAATACAATTCTAGAGAGTCAAGTAGTTTTAATGAACTCCTGCTTTTTTTTTTTTTTTTTAAAACGGCCAATTCATCTTCAAATGCTTCAAAAACAGAATTAAATTTGTATAAATAAGGGGGGGATTTATTCTTAAATGCATCGCGATTCTCTTTTGAACAATTATGTCTTCATGCAGAAGACTTAATCAGAAATTTGAAACAAAATTCTGGACATTATAATCGCCTGTAAAAATTTGAATTTTGCTCAAAAATAAATTGTGGGGTCCCTGATAAGCAATACAAAACAGTTAACAGAAGGAAAGGTGAGTCAAAAAGTTAATTTCAGACACCATCATCAAGATGCATCGATAATCGTTTTATAATGGCATCATAATCGAATCGTGAGGTGCGTAGAGATTCACACCCTGTTCAGTACATCAGTATTTGTGGCATTATATATGGCATATATACTCATAATAAAAACACCATTCACTAGGCTTTCTTTATTTCCAGTAATTAGCAGGTTTGTGCATCTCCTGGATCTGCACCAAGAACCTTATGAAGTGGTTTCATCTGGAAAATGAATCATGAAGTGCACTTCACTGCTGGACTACCACTTACACCATAGCGGAAAAAAAACGATGTGCCATGTCTCATCACAAGCAAATGGGTTTTGTCACATTTAATGCTCTCTCTTTTCTTACACTCCTAGCCCACTTCACTGCAATTGGTAATAAGAAGATTGCTCATGCTTACTGCATCTAATCATCCAGCTAAAGCATGAAGCACTCTCCTCGCTTACTTCCTCCCATTGTTTTACTGACCATTTGCTATGTTGCTTTGAGAGCATGTTTTGTTATGAATCACAAGACCACTAACACCCTTTCAGGTACCTGATGACCTCCCAACCCAATTGAATCCACCACACTCCTCTGCACCCTCCCTTTTTTGCTAACTGTACATTACCTGCTGTCTCTTAGCAGCCATGAGATTCAGCTTGTCCACTTCTGGTTTCAAAGCCTTATATTGGATCCCAAGGTCCTGCTCTGTTCCTGCATTGCGCACTTTCACCAGATTGTCCTCCACCTGAGACAGGTTGACGAAAAAAGTTACAGTACTTCAAAAAAATAAAAAGTACAGTTCTTTACTACAAATTAGAAAATTTAAACAAATTGAGTAATCAATGTGGACAATACTTACCTACAACTCACAAAATATAACTGTTTTTAATGTCTAAGTGTGAGCTAGGGCTGCTGAACACATTGAGCTTTCAAACAGCAATTTTCTAAATTGCAACTAATCGAGTTATGATTTTAATTAGCTGTAGCTGAAAAGTTCCAGTCGGCTGAAATTTAAAAAAAAATTAAACAGACCAACTGAGGACATTTTTTGTTTTTTGTTTTGATCATTTATGTGTAGTTTATGAATTAATCTATTAAAAAGGAGTTACTGACAAAGGGAAACATTAATCCAAGCTGATACCACCTCCCTTCTTCCAGCCAAAACAAGCATGGATGTTTGGCTAATTTGCTGTGACATGGAAGAGCTATTCCAAAAATGTGGCCCATTTGGGTTTACTTCATTATTTATACTCCTGTAGGGCCCAGTCTCCCCTGGCCCTGCAGTGTCCCTGAGAAAGAGACTGAGGGAGCAATAGCAAGGATTTTCTATGTCTACAACTACAAATCTGTCTTTCTGGCCATTATTACACAAGCGTAAACTTTAACTACTAGATGAATTGAATTACTCCAGCCCATGTAAATGCGTTAATCAAACCTTAACGTGGTCGTCAATAGTATCAGGTGGTAGTACTGTATATGCAAATAGACAACCACGCAAATTCAGTGCTCAAAATAAGTAATCAGTTGGTAACATTGTTCTTGATAGAGAAGATAAAGTAGGGCTTTTTTGATGATAATTTAATTTTCTGAAGTTATAATTAAGCTTGTTTGTAATGTATAATATGCAGAAGAATGTAACTTATCTCACCAGTTTAAGCTGCAGTAGAAGTTTGTAGACATCAGACATGTCTGCCAGCACCAACAGATGTGTGACTGCCGACAGGAGGGCTCTGGCAGCACGAACCATATTGCCCCTCTTCACAGATGAGCAGGGGTCTTCTGCAAATTCTCCAGAAGCCTGCCGCATTGAGTCGCCTGAGAATGAGTGACAAAACAAAGAAAAACATCTGCTGTGACTCCAAGGTTTGAACTGAAACTTCAAATGAAGACTTTTGATCCAGCAACAACACCAATTGTTTTGAACTACTATAAACTAGGTAGTACTAAAATGTGTACTTAAATCACTGGTTGTCTGTGACCAGTAAACAGTTTTCCCATCTTTTGCAATCATGAAAGAACAAATGTCCAACTATAAAGCTGTTAACATTTCAGTTACCTAGGCATATGCCTCACCAACAGGTTGTGACATGGAAATATGAGACAGACACAAAATCTACATATCAGTGTATCAAAATGATACATTGTGATCAAAATCACAAAATCTTTGTTTTTCCAATGCAATGAACTGCCTTCTTCCTCTGTTATCCATTAAATCAGACAAAATTTATGTCTTTTTTATTATTAGTAGTAGTAGCCTATAGTAGTAGTAGTAGTAGCAGAAGTAGTAATAGAAGTAGCAGTCTACATGGGCTGTCAGCAGATGTCTGGCAGCAATCACAGTCCGTTCCAGGCTACAATTTAATTGCATGAGAAGTCTTCATTTGAGACAAAGAGGAGTGTGTGGGAGAGAGGCAACAGTCTGACGCATTTTCCCTGCCTGCTTAGGGTCAGCACGTGTCACACAGAGTGACAAAGACACACACACCTCTCCAATGTCCAGTAATAATTTCCGCTTGCACACTGACATGCACACACAGCCCTCTAAAAAAAGAGGTCAAAGCCACAACAAAGGGCCACTGTCTGGTTTGTCCAGCACCATGCTTTGTCCTACATTGGATGGGCCTGCACAGTTGACTGGGCACACAAATAGACTTTGTAGGTTCACATTATGAACAAGACAGTAAATCCGTAAATAGTTTACTTCTGTGGAGACACGGCTAAATTCAAAATCTAAAAGATACCTTATAACAGCTATGTCTGCATTAGAGATCCAAAGCCAATAAAACGACTAATACTTATCGTGTCCACTTTGCTATGAGTTATAGAGACTGAAGCAAAAGCAGATGACAAGCAGCAACATGAATCATTTTCTTACAGCGATGAGGTGTGCTCTGGAGCAGTTCAAGCTCATCAGTTGTTACCATCTTGCTAAATACTTTTTCGATGACAATCGTGTATATAGAGAGCAGCACTATTCTTTTGGCAACTCTACTATGATAGAGGGTGTACTTTCCCTTTTACCCCATGTGTGCTGGCATAGACTCCAGCCACCATGAAACTTAATAGGGTAAACAGGGCAGTTTAGACAATTATGGATGCTTTCAAAGACAATAATAGGTTATAACAAAATGTTGTGGCATGGTATGTCATGAAACAAAAAGGCAACACTGAAAAATGGATGGCAATATCAACTAAATCTTATAAACTGGCTATGTGAGAGGTGCAGATTAAGAGCTGAGTGGCGTGGAGTGGTTTTATTTGTTGTTGTTCAAAGCATCAGCATACTCTCTCACTCCAAGATAACGAGCAAGCTGTATTTAGATACAAAGTTAAGTGACTTCTTGGCTTTGACCACTGGAATGTTTTCTGTGTGTTCTGGCCACAAGCAGTCAATGGATGAGTTCCCCAATTGATGTTTGCTTTGAGAACAGAAGGCGATTGTATGTGTGACAGCTCAGACAGACTAATTTCCTAATTTATCAGGAACTCCAATTTCTCTTATTTTCCTCCGGACAGTCTCCTTTCTGCCACAGTCTATGTGCATTCATCGAGTCATGCAACTCAGAATAACTACATATTTGAGTTGAAACAATCTCAGCTTGAGCAGATGTAATTTGCAGTGTTTAGAGCTAATCTGCTTGTTCGTCTATGTTAGGAATCTATGTCAACTCTAAATAAGACTTAGCAATGTAAAATCTAACTGAACATCAGCATTTACCACATTCAAAATCAGGGTTTCTGTTCAATTGATGTGCTTAGATAATAGTAGTCCAACTAAGTTCATACAATTGCTCTTAATCTTCATGAGAACATCCTGACCTAGCCAGGCTAGTCATTTCCCCCTGCTTCCAATCTTTATGCTAAGCTATATTTGCCTCTTGGCTCCAGCAGTCAGACAGACAGAGTGGTATAAACATTCTCATCAAACTCTCAGCAGAAAGTGAAAAACAAACAAAAAAAAAAAAAAGTATTGCTCTAAGTGCATACAGTTTCACCTTTTTATTAAAAAACACACACACACACACACACAACTGCCAGACCCCCGCACCCCCCCAACATCCTCTCATCCATCTGATATTTTTCTTTCAGCACAATGCATGATGGTATATAGTGCTTGGTTGGTAAACACTGGTTGTACACTACTTTCTACAATGCATTGTGGGATACGTTGAGTCCACTATATAGGGCATAATAATTCTCACTATACCTTCGGACAGCACTACAAAATGGCAAACTCACTATATAGTGGACTATGTAGGCAGAGGGGACTGTGGCTTTAGCAGTACTAAATGAGCAGCAACTGTCATCATATCAGGGCTGCAATTAACAGTTATCTTTATTACCATCCAATCTAATATATATTTTAGATTTTGAAATGATGAAAATCATACAATCCATCACAAGTTACAATGTGATATCTTCAAATAAACTAGGGCTGCAACTACCTATTGATTAATCTGCAACATATTTTCTGAATAATTTTGTCTATAAAAGTTTAGAAAAAAAGTGAGAAATTCCCCATTATATTTTTCCACAAGCTCAATGTGACATATTCAGATATCTAGATTTATCCGACCAACAGTTAAAAACCAAGCTTTTCAGTTCATTATCATAAATGACAAAGAAATGCATCAAATCCTCACATCTGAAAAGTGTGAGGATGTTTGCTTGAAAAACCACTGAACCAATTAATCAATAATCAAAATTGTTGCAGATTAATTTTTTGGAGAACTTTCAGCTCTAAAATAGACCAATAGTCAAAAGACACAATGGTATTTGAATTACAGAGAGATGAAAAAAGCAGCAAATCCTCTTATTGAGACACTAAGATTTAAATGTTGTTTGGTAGTTTTATTGGGAAATTACTTCAATGGCTGATTATAAAAAGTGGCAATTAGTTTTTTGTAGATCTAAAAATCAGCCATTTGTTCCATCACTATTCCAGCAAAGAAACTGTATTTTGAAATGGGCATTTTGCAAGTAAATGTCAAATTCAGCAACGCAATGTTTTAAAGAGGGAAAAAACTATCCAACCTATAGAACAGAGATCTCACATAGATTCCGACCATTTTACCCCGACAGAGAGCTAAAGCAGTTTGTGCAAGTGATCGACAACACGGACCTCAAACACAGTCCACACCTTCAGGCTGTTATTCCCCCCTGTGAACAAAATCAATAAGGCCATTTTCGCGGGACAGATAGTGATCAGTGCTCCTTTAATAAACTTCCATCCATCTAACACTCACCTGCAGCGCACCAAGTGCATGATGAAATGATTAAAATGTATATCACACAATAAGTCCCCCAAACAGCAGGACAACAAAGACACAGACAGGAAGGGAAGGGCACGACGGAGAGTACAAGGGCAAGGGCAGACAGAAATGGCTGAGTAAAGAAAAGGTCTTTAACAGGGTAAGACATGTCTACTGATTTTAGTGATGCCTAAGGTAAATAAAATATGATTTTAAATATTCAGAGAATATGTTAGCTGGAGCAAAACATCCACTAAATTTCAAATAATTTGAGGAAAAAAATCTTGCCACTTCAACATGCACTGTATGCACAGTCATCCTTAATGATCATGTCAGAGTCTTTTCTCCCATTTTAAACAGCTGGTAAGCCGCAGCTGGGTGGAAAATGCTTTCCGAATCCAGGGAGGTGGGTGGGGGGGGGGGGGGGGG